>VZUA01093045.1:11308-29671 GCA_013401035.1 Horornis vulcanius
TGAGAACTGGACACAGCACCCAATGTCCATCCTAAACTGAGGGGCCCAGAACTGGACACAGCACCCAATGTCCATCCTAAACTGAGGGGCCCAGAACTGGACACAGCACTCCAGGTCTGGGCTCACCAGTGCCGAGTGCTGGGGAAGAATGACCTCCCTGCTCCTGCTGGTCACACTACTCCTGATCCAGGCCAGGTGCCATTGGCCCTCTTGGCCACCTGGGCTCACTGCTGGCTCATGTCCAGCTGCTGTCACCAGCACCCCCAGGTCCCTTTCTGCCTGGGCACTGTCCAGCCACACTGTCCCCAGCCTGGAGCACTGCAGGGGGTTATTGTGGCCAAAATGCAGGACTTGGCACTTGGACTTATTAAACTTTATCCTATTGGACTCTGCCCATCCACCCAACCATTCCAACTGTTTGTAACAAGCCCAGGACATTTTAATGCAGGGAATACATTTTTCAGAAATTGTCACAAGTTTTTGGTGCAATAAGCCAAGAGGGTTTAACTTGCAGGGACAGAGACCCCAGGCTAGAAAGAGGTGCCTTCCTGAGGACAGACACTCATCTTGTGTCATCTATGGGCACAAACAATGGAACAATGGCTTCTTCTTCTTTGAACACAAGCTCATGGGGCTGACAAGGAAGTGTTACTGTCCTCCTAAATACACTTCCAGGTTTTGTAATCCTTAGGATTTGCTCAAGAAATTACAAGGAAATATTCCTGAAAGTACTCACACAACTGGCTATGGTCACGAGAGAGCAGGTAGTTGGCCAAAGGGGGTGTGTATGTCAGGCACTGCAGGATGACATTGATGTAGCAAGTACTGCCCAGGTTGCAGAGTCCTGCTCCAGGTCTCTGTCTTTGCTGCCAGTCCATGCAAATCTCCTCCGGGGGAAAGAGGATCCTTTGTGGCAGGGCCATTCCCTCAGCAATACCTGCAGGGAGATGATATTTGATGAGATGTAACAATATCGTTGCTTGAAAGCACATTCAAATGTTGAGTTCTCTACAGAGGCACCAAGGACAACAACTCTAACCATCATCACAGAAACACTGGGGAAAGCCTAACAGCCCATTTACACCAACTGTTATGGAAACAGTTTTGAAAAACAGTCTGTTCCTCTGCTTAGTCTCCCAAAAGTCCAGCAAACTCCCATTCTGATTTCTGGACCTCAGGGTACCTTCCATCCCTTCTAGAACCTTGGATTATCAGTTCCTTTTTCCTCACTGTAATGTGAAAAGAACAAGCAAGTACCTATGGGTGTCAGGTCTTTCTATGAGCAGTGTTCTCTTTCAAAGTCTTGTGCACTAGTGACAGAGTGACCAAATGCATTTTCTTGTGTCTAACCAAAATCACCTGGGTCAGTCTTGCTGCTCTCAGGAAACACCCCAGATTTCCCTCTAGTTTGTTAGTGCACTGACAGTCAGGAATGAAGCACCAGCCATGTTGTCTGTGGGCATTCACAAAGTTCAAGGCTGCTGGCAAAACTGTTACAGGAATTATTTCCTGTTGCAGCCGTTGCTCCTCTCAGGAGCAGATGGAAAAGTTGTGGATGACAAAGGATCCAGATCCTCCTCCAGAAAGATCAGATCAGAAGTAAAGCTGTCTCCTGTTGAGAAAGAGAATAAATGTAGATTGAAAATTAAAAAATCCCAAATGCGACCCACGGAACAGCTTTAACTGTCAGAATCATTTTGTTCATTCTTGCAGTCACTGCCAAAGACAGACAATGCTTGAAAAAATGCAGACATGCAAGTAGCAAAGAAAGGAGCTGAGTTATCCTGAAGACCAGCTCAATCTTTGCTGGTCTGCTCCTCAAGATACCAAGCACTGAGCAGGTGAGGAGGTCACAATGGCTGGACAGGTGCCACATCTCTGCCCCTTTGTGACACAAGGCTGCACGGGGACATCTCCTGTTGTGCCCATGGAGCCCTGTGGCTACCACAACCCAGGTACCTCTCACAACTGGAAGTCACTGGACCTCCCCTGGCAAAGGGTTCACCCACCAGCCAATCTCCTGTCACTTCCTGGAGCTGCAGCAGCCAGAGGAATTAAAGGCTGCAGAGGGCTATGAACCTGGTCACTGGTTTGGCTGGCACACTCACAGTGCTGGGGGTTTCTGTTCCATTATTCCCAGGTACATAAATGTGTCCATGTGACTTGTGTAGCAAATCACCTGGGCTCTTAGGGTGCATTTCAAATGAATTTTCTCTGCCCTTAAGGTCAGCTTTAGGCTGACCCTGAAGTAGCAATACCAAAGGAACACCTTCAGAAACTGTGCTGGGTGGACATTGAATGGCTGCTAGGCCCCCACCCATCTTCTCTCTCACGCTGACTCTCTCATCCCTGCTGGCTTTTTACCACCAAGATTCTTTGGAATCCACCTCTCAGGAGAGCACGTTTGAATCCAAAGCCTCATTTTAGGTGCAAACTTCTCACTGAGGGCTCAATTCCTAATGTTTTTCATGTCCAAAGCCTCATTTGGAAGACAAAACATACTATTTCCAGGGTGTAAAACCCCATTTTTAAGGTTGTTCCTTTAGTATCCATATATTTTAGTCTTGTTTTCAGGAACTACAATTTCATTTTTAGGGTCCAAAACATCCTGGTTGACGTCCAAACTGACCTTGTTTAGGCACAAGCCCCACAGCTCATCTGAAGGGTTCAGAGCATCATTTTGAAGGCTCCAAGTCCTGTTTGGAGGGTTCAAAGCTTCACCTGCAGGATCCAGAGCCTCACATTTGTTTTGGTCCCGGAGAGGAGATCTGTGGAAGCTAAAGCAGGTTTGGACCCCAGAAAGACCCTTTGGACTTTCTTAAAGAAGGCTCTGGACTCTACAGATAAACGTTTACCCTACAAATGAAAGTCTGGAAGTTCCAAATCAGGTCCTACAGGCAACAAAAGGTAATATAAAACAAGTTAGAAGCTCAGAAATTGGGATTGTGGCCCTACAATAGAGGCTTTAGGGATGAAAAATTAATAGGTGAGATGGTACAAAAGAGCCTTTAGAACCTAGTGATTCTTCTCCACCACCAAGAAGTGAAGCTTTAGGCTGTCATGGGGAGCTAAATGCCAGCAATAGTTTTCTGTCCTGTTACCTTTTGTGTGGAAGCAATCCCTGAACATGTTCAGTTTTGAAGGTGGTCTCCTGAAAGTGGAGTTGGAATTTTGAGGTGGGTCTCTTGCTCTCTGAGGAGAGCAAGAGGAACTGCAGGCTATGCTCCAGGGCTCTGGGACTCCCCACTTCTCTGTGCAGATGAGGATATGGGTGTTATCCTACCTTGTACAGCAAGAGCAGCTGCTGGATGTAGCCCCCCACTGTGTATATACTCCGTGTATACCCAGAGCCATTTGCTCTGGAAAGCAGAGGAAAGCCAGGCTGTGGTCTGCATGTGTTGGCTCTCAACTCTCCCAGTACCCCTGGGCTGTGAGGCATTGGCAGGTGTGTCACTGCTGTCTGCAGTCTTGGATGGAGACAGCCACAGGACAGCTGCTGTGTCCCACAGTGCTGCATGGTGGGTCCTGGAGACAGTCCTGTGGTGTCTGCAGATGTCTGTACCTCAAGGGGTGATACTGGACATCATGAAGGTGGGCTCCATCCTCTCCCAGAAGCCCATCTTGGTCTGCCTCATGCTGGGGAGTTGATCTTCAGTGGCAAAAGCCCTGACGACCTCTAAAATCTTCAGGTCCCTGTCTCAAGTGTCACAGCTTGTATGTAGAAATTTTTCAACTTGCCCAAAAAGCTATTGGAGATGAGCCCTCCACAGACAGACTGTTGGAGCTGACATGCTTCCCAGTGTGACACAGGGAACACCCACACCCTCACAGACAAGGAAGGATGAGCACTCTCACCCACCATCCATAGTTTCTTGGGACCTGCTTTATTCATAAGTGCATGAGGAAATGGGTCTTTGGAGTCTTAAAAGGATTGGAGATGACCAAATTGCAGACTGAATTCTAAAGAGGGGCTTTGGTCCCCAGCACTGAGGCTTTGGAAAACTAAGAAGGAAGGTTTGGGGCCAAAAATGAGCCTTTGGACCTTGAACATTAAAAATAATGCTTTGGAGACTCTAAATGCGTCTTTGAACTCTAAAATCAATTGACAATTATAAATTGATTTTTAGAAATTTAGCAAATTTTAGCAATTTTGTAATCTAAAAACGTGGGTGTGGACTTTAAATTGACTATTTGTTTTTCCAAACATATGTTCTAGTAATTGAAAATGTGTGCGGTTCTCCCTCTTTGTAAGGACTGCATCATATAAATAGTGTTTGTGCCTGAAAAACTCAAGGTTAAATCTGAAAAATAATCCTTTGGACCTTGAAAATGTGGTTTGGGATTTTTTTTTTAGGGTTTTTTTGGTTTGTTTGTTTGTTGGTTTTTTTTGTCTTTGGGATTCAGATTCAGATTTTGACTCTAATGAGGAGGCTTGAACTAAAATATTCCTGTGCTATAAACCTTGTTCTCAGCATAAATCCAAAACATAGGCCCCATAAAAGGTATTATGAAGAAATTTAACTTAATTATAGGCCAAACTAGTACTATTTATTGTTCCCCATAATCCCTTAGGCCCTTTTAGGAAATTAATAGGACTCCCTTAGGGATGGATCTTGCTTGCATAGCTGGCCAACTGGCGACCCTTGTTCTTTCCTCTGTAGCTAGTATGCAAAAGTCCCAGGTATGGGGTTTAAGAATACATACCATATAGCCTACCCCCCTGCCTCCCCAAAATGCAAGAAATGCTAGAACACTGACAAGCAGACTCTTCTGAGATGGGAACAGATTATAGCTTTAGTTTTAATAATAAATACTTATTACACTGTGTACCTGTGATTACCATCAGCACAGTAAAAGCAAACACAAACAAGGAATGTCTTAATGTTGAGCGTCCTGGGTAACCCAAATGTTATTTTCATCCGTATCTATCCTGTGGGAAATCCCTTTTCTGGACTCCACAAAGTCTGGTGCCAAGGTTTAAAATGATGAGCGCAGCAGCCGGTTTGTTTTTTTTTCTGGGTTGTTTATTGTTCCTTATCTTGGAATTCGCGCTGCCAGAAACCCAGGCTTTGCACACTGGAAAACAGGGATGGCGACTGGCCACAAGGTAAAAATCCAAGGCATTTTAAGAACATTTGAGCCAATTAACTCTTAATATGTACTATATTTACAATTCTATGCCAATAACCACAACCTATTCTAGACATGCAATTTCTGCCTCAAATCCATTCTACCAATGTCTCTGTTCCACCTCCACAGCAGAAGATGGAGGAGAAGAAAGAGAAGGAGAGCATGGGTCACCGCCCAGAAACCTCCATCTTGCTTCATCCACCTCCATTCTAAAAACCCAAAACTACAAAGTTTCACCCTGTGACAAACTAAACTACTATTTATTTCAAACCTTCATTGATTTTAGTTTATCTGTAACTGTTGGAATCTTTTCCCATGGACTAAGGTCAAAGGCAATGCTTTCTTGGGGTCCCAGCCAGGGTCTCGGACCCCCCAGGGCAACTCAAGGAATTTTCCCCGTGCCCTGGACTCCAACATCTGTGGCAAAAAATCATTTCTGCCTCTTTAGGAGCCTGCAGCAAGAAAATGGAGAAGGGTCTGGGGCCGGGCAGCGCCCGGGCTTTTAAAGTCAGACTGTGCAGGAGGAGCGCTATCTCTCTCTGACCTCGTGGTTTGCCACTTGGTTTTTTCTTGCTGCTTGGCACTACTCGCAACAGCAGCTACTCAAGAAGCTGCATTTCCCGATCAAAACCTGTTTCAAAGCACATTTTGGAAAACCTGTCTGCAGCCGCAGCGTCGCACTGAGAGGAGCGGAGCAGCTGTGCTCTGTCCAGGGCACTGCAGCCGCCAGCAGTGCCTGGTGAGCAGACCTAGAACCACCCCAACCCAGCTGCCTTGCCTTGTCTTGATATCTTCTGCAAGAAGGAGAAATCCCTGCACAAGTCCTAGCCCTTGACCCAGTACCAAAGAGGCTGCCAGCCACCTTTGCCAATGGAGAGACAGGAAGGACGGCTGCCACCATTTTCTGTTTGTCTCGGCTGTGGGGACCACCACCTGGGCCAAGGGGTCACTTTGCTGTTCTGAGTTTCTCTTTGTTCCTGGGAGTCCCTGAGACTTCAGCAACTTTGTAACTAGTGACATTACTGCTAATTTTTACCCATTGCTCTTTCGCCTGGTAGTAGTCTCTCATTTTTTCACTTCTTGTATCTACTCATCCTTTCTCATTGGTGGAAAGCGATTGATGGAAATTATAAATAGAAGAAGCCATTTGAGAGCATCCACCTCCTAAATTGTCTTAAACCAAGATAGAGCATACAGGATCTCCAGCTTGGCTCTTAGAAAAATCAACCCCAAGACCAAAACCAATAAAATTGTGTGGAAAAAATTCACAACGCTGGAGGTTTATATCCAAAAAAGGAGACAGAGAAGCCCTGTAACTTTGTTTGAATAAAGGGAGAGGCCATGGGGCATTCCCCTGGGGTCTCTCAAATTGCTGGAGGAAGAAACCTCATTTTAATCCTATTTTCCTGGCCATATCCTAAACTCCCAGCCACAAGTTGCCCTCTTCCTTTCCCCATTGGCTGAGGTACTAGGAAGGTACAACCTTCCTAAACTGCCTGCCCCATTGGCTACCTCTCTCCACACTGGCTGGGGTAGTTGAGGGGTATTGACTTCTTGAATTGCTTACTCTGGGACCCCCTTAACATATAACACAACACACACCCAACCTCATCCCCCCTTACTTTAGTTCATCATCTTTAAATTCAGGAACTTAACATGGCCTTGGTTGAGCAACAATTCCCTGCAAACTTGGTATTATTAAACTGTTAACATTCCTTTCTTGTCTGTCAGTCTCAGTTTTTACTTACAAGCAGACTTACACAGACTCTTAGTAAGGAGACACTAATTACATTTAGAATCATCTTAAAAGTCACCATTTTTTAAGTTTGAACCACCTTAGAATGTAAGTTTTGAGAGGAAAGATGTGAGCTAATGTCTTTACAAATAGATTGATGGGTTATGGGTTTAGATTGAAGGTTATGGGTGTTAATGTCTTTGAAGTGGGTCATAATGCTTCCACTAACTTCAAGCAGCAGGTTTGTTACCGGGCCCTGACAGTTTGGCTCCTAAACAGTCAAGGGTCTGCATAAGCCTGAACTTCTGAACTTTGGGGTAGAATGACAAGTTCAAGGGGGGGAATATGTGGTAGGTGGATCAGGAAGGCTGTGCCTCAGCCAATGGGGAAAGGAAGAGGGCACCGTGCGGCTGGGAGTTTAGGATAAAAGGGAGGCTGCACCCTCCAAAACATAGAGAGAGAAAAGACCAGTGGACTCTGTCCCTTTATTCAGATAAAGTTGCTGGACTCCTCTGTCTCCTTTTTGGATATAAGCCTCTGGCATATGTGGATTTTCCTGACAATTGAAGGCTTGGTCTGGGATCCTTCCACTCTCTGGGTTCAGCATGCAGCGAGAGGAGCTGGAGGTGCCTCACCCAGTTTCAGTGGTCAGCTCCCTTTGGCACTGGCTGGCACTGGGTGATAGATTGGTGTCCTAGGGTGACTTTTTGATGCTTGTATCCCCAATCGTCCATTCTGTTTGTGCTGTATATTGAGTTCTGTACCTTTCAGACTGATTCTGAGAGTGAACCAGGGAGAGAAGAAGCGCGGAGTTTGTTTTGAGAAACAGCCTGACTCCCACACATTCTCTTCTCCGGACTTCTGTTCGTCGGAGGCACGGACAGTGGTGGGACAGAGATCTTTTTGCTTTTAGTTAGTTTTAGCTAGCTGAGGCAGAGAAGTTCCCTGGACTGTTGTTTTTTTCTTTCTTGGGACTGTTTAAATCTACTCTGGACGGAAATGACCCAGAGGAGCACCGAGGGCTCGCACCTGCTGCCCACCGGGCCTGGACCTCCAGAGGGACTGGGATTGATTGAGAGTCTGAGTGAGCTGAGCTACACCCACGGCAGGGACTTTCTCAGTTTGCCATCTCTCTTCAGAGTGGTGAAAGGGTTTTTTTATTATTTCATTGTTCATTTTATTGTTTCATATTATCCATTCTTTGTTCTTGTAGGTATTTTCTTTGTTAAATAAATATTATTTTCCACTTTTCTCTGAGGAAGTTTTTCCCAGACTGGCTGGGGGGAAGGGCAGTTTAGGTTTGCTTTCCAGGAGAACCCCCTTTGGAGGTTTCCTCCCAAATGTGCCTTAAACCAAGACAATTGGCTACCTGAGACTGTCCAGGAGACAGATGAGAGGTGGACCTGGGGAGTCCATGAAGGGGTCTTCAGGCAGAGGAGCACCAGGGGGAGTCTGTGAAGAGCCAATAGGAAAGAACACAGATGCCCAGAGGGGGCAGTAAAGGAGAGTCCAGAAGGGTCTCAGCAAATCTCACCAGCAAGTACCACTTTGGGGTGTGATAAACACATATTATAGTTTTGGCTTTCCCAAATGCTAGTGGATGCCATGTGCTGTGCACTATAATAAAATGTTAACTTTTGCAGAAGTAGCTATAGTTGTGAAATAATAACTAATGCTTTGATTTTTGTAACTGACAATAATTAAAATAACTCAGATATATTTGTGAAGTAGCTGATGTTGATTTAGAGCATTTGTGGTTAACTTGCAATGACTGAAATAGCTAAACTCTCTGCATGGTCAGATAGCATTTGAGGGACAGGCATGGTGAGGACTCCTGCTACTGACACTTTGACTATCAACAACTGTCACCTGCTGAAACCACAGAACAGGGGGCTGTTGCAAGGAGGTGACACACAACCCTCAAAACCACATCCAAGATTACTGCACATGCTCTAAAAAGGCAGATCAGAGGAAGGACCATACTAAAAGTTCCTGGAACATGTAAATGAGTTCAAAGAAATGTTTGAACATGTATAATCTTTTATGAATATGTATTTGACCAATGTAATAGAAAGGACAAATAGAAATGCAAAAGAAAATATAGAAGACGAAGAAGAGTTGCTATGGTTAGTTGGTGTGCCTCTGGCAACAGCTGCAGCTATGCACCCAGCACTTACTTTTGTTTTGTTGATTTTGTCCGCTATTGTCCTTTTGTAATTTTTAAAAATTCAGTGGAGGAGTGGGCTTCATTTCTCACAGGTAAAACTCCTGAGGGGTCTGAGCCCAGACAATCAGACCCCTTTGAATTTCCTTGGGACTCAGCCCCATGGTGACCTAATGGAGAGAGAGACAGCTTTGATCCAATTGTCAAAAAAAAAATTTTAATAACTCGAAAACAACAAACAATGAGGCATCCACTGTATGGGGGCAAACTGGACCAAGGCATTAAGGAGGGGCCAAAGGCAAAAGGCAAAAGGCAAAAGGTGTGGTCTTGGGTCAGACAGGGGTACTTATGCACCTGTGTGTGGGTGAGGACTTAAGGTGGGGGTCTGAGGAAAGGGTCTAGTAGGGGAGAACAATTAGGAATATTAAAATTCCTGCACCAAAAATCAACCCATGGTAATGCAAAGAACTATGAACTTTCTAGTAATAATTTGAACATAGAACATGTGAATAAACATCTTGCCTATGGAATTTTGAACAGGGTTTCCCAAGGCATTTTTCCAGAGTTCTCTTCTTCCCCAGGGAAACCACCCTCTACACACAGGGAATAAAACATGGCAGGATGCCTAGGGTGAGCAAAAAGGAAAGTGGAAAAAAGGGTCTCGACTATAGGGCTGACCATCCCAAAATACCTCCAAAGAGTCCTTTAGGAGAACCTTGAAATGGTTTGCACTTTCTCCCAGAAAAGGAGAGGTAGTTACAATGATACGGGTAACTACCCAGAGGTAGTTACAATGATATGGGTGCCCAGAGTGGGCAATATGATGTATACCAGAGGGGGAAGTATGGGGAACATGGATGGCCAAAGGGGGCAATAAGAGGCACCAAGAAAAGGTCTCAGCAACTCTCAACCAGAGCAGGCAACACGGTGTTAGTTTGGGAAAGGATTGGTTGAAGGGGAGTGTGGAGAAATGGTTAAGGCAAATAGCAGAGGGAGGCTATGTAATAAAGAAAGAACAGTGAGCACTGGGAAGTTCTCTGCCTTATCTTCAAAATCTGCAGTCTAATACAGGGCCAGCTGCAAGTCTTTTGTATTCCTGGCTTCCAGGAGAGGGAAAGCAGGGAGGTATTGTTCCTAAACCCCCACCCTTCCCTGGGTCATTATGGACCCAGGGTGGAGGACTTGGTCTGCTCACTATTCAGGACTGGAGGGGGTTTCTGTCCGAGGACAGGTGTGACCAGCATGGGCTGGGGCCTGTGGGGGAGGTGTGGGACTGACCCGAGGCTGTGGGACAGCTGGGGCTCAGGTCCAGGAGGTGCCCAAAGCTGCCACCCCCGCAGGCAGAAGCTGCAGTGGCACCCAGCCCCATGAGGTTGCAGGAAAAGTCACTGTGAAATGGTTCAGTTTCCTGGCTGGAGGGGAGGCTTGGATTGCCTGAAGGGAAGACACAGGTGATGGAGAGATAGGTTGAATGTTTAGGGTACATTTTGACTGAAGACTTGCTGTGTATGGGCTCTGAGTGGGTACAGAGAATCTTGAAGGTGCCATTGCCCAGGACTGAAGGGAAACTGACAATTTTTAGGATAAATAGGGTATTACAAGAAAACTAAAAGAAAGGTTGAATAATGCCCCAGCTTTAACTCTCCCATGCCCAGAAAAGGAAATGGATTTTTATGTGGACTGGTTGCAGAGACTGATTTCTCCTGTGTGAACTATTCAGCAATGTGGAAATACTCTTTGGAAATATTGTTTTTCTGGTGATCCCGTGCCCAGACATAGGTATGGTGAAGGAATTTCCTGAGCAGAAGAAATGCATAGGCTATTCCTACTAAGTTTAGGATATACTGAAGGTAATCCAGAATTGTAATAACTTATGTGGTCCTCTGGTACAGGGCTGTGCCAAAGGAATTCTAGTGCTAAAATGTTTGTGAATTGAGGGGGTTGCCCCATTTTTTTGCTCTAACAGTAACTGAAGCTCTGTTGTCTGCAGAGTTGTGCAGACACAGCTTTGATGATAACTAAATGCAGGATTGTTAAACTCTGGCACCATGTTCTCGGTGGATGACCATCTGTTTCAATGTGAAATGGAGCAGGAGGATTTAGAATTGAGAACCCAGGCTCCTGTTTAACTGGTCCCAAGAAAGAAGCCTTAAAGGACGCATGTGTCTGTATCCAGATAACAGATCTCCAGACTCAAGCTAGGGAAGATTTACAGGATTCCTCTTTCAAATGGGGGAAAAAAAAATGCTTCTGGAAGAGTGTTACCTTTCGAATGCCCTCAGCAATGTATAATTGACACTTCCAATGGGAGTTTCACTGCCTTGAGGAGCCTGAGGATTTCAGTTGCATATTTGACAATCTTCTTTGTCCAGTCAGGAGTCCTCTTTCTCTCCATATGGCTCCATGGGCACGAACAATTCCATTAGCATATTTGGAATAAGTCCAAATATTAACTTTCTTTCCTTTTGTCAGTTGTAATTCTTGAGTGAGGGCTATCAGCTCAGCCATTTGTGCTGAAGTTGCTGCTGGTAACGGGTTTGACTCAATTACCTCCAAGACTATAGCCACAGCATACCCTGCCCATTGCACTCCCTGTCTCACAAAACTGCAGCCATCAGTGAAACAGTTCCTGGCATCTGGGAGCAGTTCCTCCTTTAGATCTGGGTAGCTGGAATACACAGCTTCAATGGCCTCTAGGCAGTCGTGTACTACAGGTTCAGTCAGCTTCAGACTTCTGAAACTTCCTGGAGTCTGAGCCTGGATGTTCAGACCCCTTTGAGTTTCCTTGGGACTCAGCCCAATGGTGACAAATGGAGAGACAAAACTTCAACCTGTTGTCTGAAAAGTAATTTTAATAATACAAAAATAACAAACAATAAGGTGTCCACTGTACTGGAGTGAACTGGATCAAGACAGTACAAAGGGCAAAAGGCACGAGGCCAAAGGTGGAGTCTAGGGTCAGACAGGGGTACTTATGCATCCTGCCCTGCATGAGAAGTTAAGGTCTGAGGGAAGGTTCCAATGGGGGAAAACTATTAAGAATATTGAAATTCTTACATCAAAAATCAACCCATGATAACACAGAGAACTGAGAACTTTCTAGTAACAATTTGCATAGGGAGCATGTCAATCAGCCTTTTGCTTATGGCTCTGAGAACGGGGTTTCCCGAGGCATTTTTCCGGGGTTTTCTTTTTCCTGTGGAAACTGCCCTCTACAGACCTTCCTTGCAGAAAAGAGGCAAGGTTAATAATATTGTCACTCAAATTTCAGTATCATCAGATTCAGCCAGCACTGCTTGGTATTTTAGGAACCTTGAAGGAGACAGCCAATGGTTCCCTTTCTGTTCTAAAACAGCTTACACTGTGTGACATATTACATCATCTTTAGTCCTAGCATAAACTTCTGTGCTGCTTCAGTGTTCATGATCATAGCTGCTACTGCTCTAAGGCAGGTGGGCCAGTCCTTGCTTACAGCATCAAAAATACTTTACTGCCCTTTCATAAGGATCCAGGTGTTGTGCCTGCCCCTAAGGCTATTCCTTGTCTCTCATGTGAGAATAGCCAAAACAGTTTACTCACTTCAGGAAGTCCCAAGGCCAGGACACCCATGAGCTCACACTTTAACTCTTTAAAGGTGTGATTGATTTCAAAATTTTCACTGGCTCCTATAAAGGGTTTGCCATCAGTCTATAGTTGTATATCCACAACTAGCACCAACTTGTCATTCCAAGAAAAGCACAGAGCTCTCTTACGTTTTGTGGCTTAGGTGTTTGGCAGATTGCCTCCTTCCATGCAACTCCCAGGGATCGTTGTCCTCCAAAGATTTCATACCCAAGATAGGTCACCTGGTATTGCCCCAGCTGAGCTTTCTGTTGAGACACTCGATAACAATTTAGTCCAAGAAAATTCAACAGTCATTGTCCATACAAGGCATTCTTCAGTAGTTTTTGTAGCAATAAGTAGATCATCTACATATTGTAGGAGTGTTCCCTCCCCAGGCAGAGACTGCCATTTTTCCAGGTCCTTGGCCAATTGATTCCCAGAAATTGTGGGACTGTATTTGAATCCCTGAGTTAACACTATCCAGGTAAATTGATTTTTCCTGCCTGTTCTAGGGTTCTCCCATTCAAAAGCAAATTTGTTTTGATTTTCTTCGGCAGACAGAAGAAAGTGTCTTTGAGATCTATCACCAAGAACCAAATGAGATCATCAGGGAGTTTAATTAGCAAAGTGTAGGAATTTGCAACTACTGGGTGGATACATTTAGCAATCCCATTGATGACTTGCAAATCTTGCACTAATCTGTAAGTTCCATTAGATTTTTTCACTGGCAGTATAGAAATATTAAATTCGGGTTCACATTCTTTCAACAATCCTAGTGTCAAAAAATTGCTAATAATTGGTTCCATGCCTTTTCTGACCTCTGTCCCTCAAGGGATTTTCTCCTAACCACTGGCCTGGCTCTTGCCTGTAATTCAATTTTGATCTCCCAGGAGCATCAGTATTCCATACTCCTGGGTATACCTAATTCATTATTTGCTCCAAATAGTTACTATTGTTCACGTTTGTACTGTTTTACTGTTGGTCCTGTATCAATTACCAATCATAATGCTAAAATCAATTTGCCTGTGGGTACTTTAAATTTCATTTTTCCCTCTCTAAACTCAATTGCTGTCTCTAAATTTTCAAGGACGTCCCTGCCTAACAGGATTTTGGTGAATTTGGTAGATGGAAGAATTGTTGTATTCCCATCCTTTTTCCAATTTTGTTTTCTAACGGTTTTAAGAAAAAGGCATTTCCTTGTTGGCCTGTGGATCCCATTACCGGGATATTTTTAAGCATTAAAACTTGGTTTAAAACCAAAAATGTGACCCCTGTATCTATCAAGAGTTCAATTTCTTTATCATTCCCTAGCTGTATCTTAACCAGTGGGTCCACTAAGGAAAGATCTGATGGTCCCCGTCACTCCCTGTTATCTATGGCTGCAACAACAGCTTCCTGTGCAGTCTTCAGTAAATCTGGGCACTGTCATTTCCAATGCCAATGCTTTCTTACAATAAGCACATTGATTTGATCTTAACCTCCCTTGGGATTGATTTGAGCCACCTCTACTATTTCCACCTTTGCCTCTGCCTCATCCCTGACCACCTTCTCCTCTTTGATGTTGCTCTAAAGCTGTCACTGACTCCTGTGAGTTTTTTCTTCTCCTGTCTCAGTTGTTATATACTCTCCATGTTTCTTCCACGATTGCTTCTAAATTTCTATTATCTGGCTCTTTTAATCTCTGTGGTTTCTGTCTGATGTCTGGGCTGGACTGTCCTAGCATCAAGGAGACTAACTGCTGCTTCCCCCATTTTTCTGAAGCAGGAGCAAGCATTGTAATCTCTTGAATTGTAGCTCTATCTAGGAGCCTATCTACAAAGTCAGTAGGAGACTTGTGCTGCCCCTGTTTAAAATTATACATTAATGCCCAATTTAATGCCCAATTAATGCCCAATTAATACCCAATGCTTTCAGAATGGCCTCTAATCCAAATTTGACTAATTCACAGTATCTGGTAAGGGAGGCATATTTGCCTGGATCATTTGGATCCCATAGAGGATTTGTGGTGGGGAGTAGTATGTCCACATTACTCTGTAGGGCTCCACTAGCAATTAGTCCCTGCACATGTGCTTTAGCTGTTTTTACCACTAATTCTTTTTCAGTTTCTGTTAATTCTGTCTCATTAAATCAGTATCACCTCTGTCTGGGACCTGGTTCTTGACTATCAAATCATTTTGCCACTTTACTGGGGTCTTCCGGGAAATTTTTAAGCTCTTCTCTCCAATGATTCAAATCACTAGCTCAAAAGGTACTTTTATGCATCTGCACTGGCATCTGCCATAGCATCTGCATTTTCAGTGGGGTCTGTAAAGGTATCTTTATCTGCAGTGTTACCTCTACAGTGGATATCCTCCTCTGTATTAGGGTCTGCTATGGTGTGTTGGTTTGGCACAGGCTGGTTTTTGGTAGCAGGGGGAGCCACAGGGGTAGCTTCTGTGAGAAGCTGCTAGAAGCTTCCACCATGTGCAACACAGCCAATCTCTGATGGCTCTGAAGATGGACATGCTAGTCAGAGAGGAGGAGGAAGTGAGGACTCATGAGGGAAAACAACATGACAACACCAAGGTCTGTGGTAAAGAAAGAGGGGGAGGAAGTTCTTCAAGCGCCAGAGCCAGGGTTCCTCTGCAAGCTTGTCAGAGTCTGTCCAGAGATGTCATTTGCCTCACGACCGTCACCAAGGACAGAGACTGAGACCCCCCAAGGACTGGGACTGAGACCCTAAACTCCTACACAGGGTTTTTTGCCTGGCTGTGATAGGCTGCGTGCTGCTGGAGTGCTCGCTGGACCAAGGAACTGGTTCCTATGGGAACACACGTGAGAACAATGGATGGACTGGCTATGGTGGACTGAACCAAGCCTGCTTGCCCGGACTGAACTGGTCCTGCCTCAGTGGCCAGGTATGGTTCGGAATGTCCCTGAGCAATGAACAGCAACGAGCCCCCCCCCAACGCAGGTGGTTCCTGCCTTGGCTCCTTGGCTCCATGCCCCTAGCTTTGGTTCCCGCCTTGACCAACCTGTAAAAACTCCAGAGATCCCCGCTTACTTTTGTCATCACCCCACTGGAGAAGATCGTGTCTATAGGCATTGTCAGTCTCGAGGACTTGGCTCTCCACGTTGGTAGCTATAATCCCCTTCCCCCTCTTTTCTCTCTTTCTTACTATTCTTTATTTCTCTCCCCACTATCGCATTTGTTGGCACTAAATAAAGGTGCATTTCTGGTTAAGAAAACTGAGTTGTCCCCTGCTGTGTCTTTTGCACTTTGAGATCCCTAACATGAACCATCAGGTCTCCGCATTCGTTTGCGGACCCTGACAAAGCTGCAGGAAGGACTGTGGTGAAATAAACTGTCCCCTTGGAATGCCCAGATTTACAGGGGATGAAGAGGTCCACTTGCAGCCCATGGGAAAAGTGCTCATGCTGGAGCTGGTGTATACCAGAAAAAGCTGTGATCTAGTGGGAGACCCAAATAGAGAAAGAGGACCCCTGCTTCCAGAGATAGAGAGAGACAGGGCCATTGCTTCCAAACTAGAGCAGCCTATCCTTAAAAGGCTGCACGTCATGGATGAATGACCCACGCTACAACAGTTTGGAGATGACTGTTTGCCCATGGGAGGGACACCATGGCATAGCAGAAAAAAGGACTCCTCGCTCTCAGTGAACAGAAGATCTTGAGTGATAAACTGACCAAAACCCCCACGCCCTGTCTCCCTGTGTTGTTGGTGGGAAAGAGGGAGGGGCTGGGGAGGGAAGAAGGTGGTTTAAAGGCTTGTTTTACTTCTCATTATCCTCCTCTGACTCTGCTAATAATACATTTACTTTATACCTTTAAATCTGAACTTGTTTTGCCCTTAGAGTGTTTTTTTCTCCCAATCATTTTCTCAAGTCGTGAGCCCATCATTCCTCTTTTTCCCTCTCCTTTGCTGAGCTGTAGCAGGACAAGGTAAACAAATGACTCTGGTGGGTGTCTGGTGTTTGGTCAAACCATGACATATGGCAACTTAACCTTCACTCTACCTGCATCTGCAATGTTATCTGCACAAGGTTATTGGACATAACAAGTGCTGCATACAGCATTCCATATGCAGATAGCATTGCACAATTCTGCAGAGAAAGCAACATTATTACAGATGTAGACATACAGCACATCAGGGCTCGGCCCTGCTCAGACCAAATACACACAGTGCCACACCATGTATGGTGTGTTTGACCCCCTCCACACCCACATGTTCCCCTCCTCTTTAGTATAGGAGAGACATCAGCCAGCAGGGGACACTGCTGCAGGAGAAGGATGCACAGGCTCTCACTTCCCAGGGAGATGCTAAGGGCACAGAGCACCTCAGCCTGGGCAGGAGGCTTCAGGGCTTTATACGGCCCTCCAGGACTGTGTGGGGCTTCAGCCAGGCTTTTTTTTCTGGCAGCTGGCCAGAGGAGACACCATGGATCACAATGGAGAGGAGAGACCCAACGATGCCTCTCCAGCCTTCTGCTGGCCTAGCAGCTGCTGCAGCTGAAATGATCACTAGAAGACACTCACAGTCCACACTGTGCTTTGGAACATGCCCAGAAGAAAACCATTCTTTGCCTCTGACATTCATGCAGCTTCAACATGGACCTGACTACAGCCTTCCCTTATTCTCTTGCAGAAGAGGATAAGGAGCCACCAACAACTGCAGTGGAGCCAGTGTTTGTATCTCCAGACCCCACTGGAGAACACACTCTGCACTTGCCTTTTGCAATGACACCACTGCTTCAGCAGTGGGCAAACAGATGTGAGCCAGGCAATATATATAAAACAGAAAAAAGGGTCAAGCCAGTCTTATTTGTCAGCATGCTTCTGCTATCCTTCTGTTACTAAATCCCCCAACGTCATCAGGATAAATAAAACCATCTAACACTGTGTTTTCAGTGTTAACAAGTAAAGCATTACTTTATCCCTGGTCCAGATGTGTGTGTATGGCCAACAAAATTCTAGCCTCTGACAAATACATCAATACAAAACTTTTTACCTTATTTATACATTGTTAGCAAACAAAGAAATTAATATTCATTGGTTCTAAATTACAGAACTTTTTCATAATTAGCATTCTATCTTCTATTGGGTGTTTATTTCTTGCTTCTTATGCTAATTAGTCCATATTTTTAGTCTTTTTAGTATCTTTTTCCTCCAGTAGGGACTTTCCTACACATACACTGAGTTTTGCTAGTCTCCTCTTTATCTTCTGGTTTCTGCAGAAGATCCTTGTAGTCCATAAATTCTGCATTCTAGATGGCCAGCTTCAACAATGTATCCCCCTTTCCCAGGCTTTTTTCATTGAAGCATATCAGTTTAGCAAAATGTAAAGTTTCTATAATTTTCCCAAGCTGTGTTCCCACAAAAGGAGCTTATGACAATTTTACTAAATGCTGGTTAAAAGTCATTTAAGACTAACACACTACTTATAACTTACATACTGGTTATGATTAAATTTTAAAAATAATTAGAAGTCAATTAAAACCATTAATTTAAAAATTTAAAAAGTTATAAAATTTCCAACGAGGTCTAGGAAATGGAGCAGCCAAAGCACACAGGCGTATCTAAATGTAAAAATGAAAAGTAAAAAGAAGCAAAAAGGCCTGGAGAACAAGAGGTTCTAGTTAAAATGACAACTCCTGCCTCAGTCCCCAAATGTCTGTGTTCTCTCTGTTTGGACAAGGAAGAATTAAAAAAAAAAAAATTTAAAAAAAAAAAAAA
>VZUA01093051.1:11284-21368 GCA_013401035.1 Horornis vulcanius
CCGGCGGTCCCCTCCCGCGGGCAGGCGAGAGGAGGAGGAGGAGGAGAAGTTGTTTCGCCGCCCGGGGGGGCGGAAAGGAGGCGAGCGGGGCGCCAGACGGAGGAGGAAGAGGAGCAGCAGTCCCTGACGGCGGCTCGCCCCCCGCCAGCTGGAGGAGGAGGAGGAGGAAGAGGAGAANAAGTTTGGCCGGCGGCAGCGGCGGCCCTGCAGCGGCCATGGAGCCGAAGCACAAGGAGCTGCTCGCCCAGTGCCGCCAGAGCCTGGCGCAGGCCATGACCGAGGTGGACAAGGTGGTGGAGCTGCTGGAGGCCGCCGGCGCCCTCGGCCCCCGCGACCTGCGCGACCTGGAGGCGGCGGGCGGCGGGAAGGCCGAGCTGCTCATCGCCCTGCTGCTGGGCAAGGAACGGGACCACTTCCAGGACCTGCGGGTGGCCCTGGAGAAGACGCAGCCCCACCTGCTCTCCATCCTCTACCTGAACGGCGTGGCGGGGACGCCGGCCACGGCCGAGACGGCCGGTGAGTGGGGCCGGGGGCGCGGGGCGGGAGCAGGAGGAGGCAGCGGCTGCCCCCGCCCACCCCGCCGGGCAGCGCGGGCCCCTCGGGGCCCCCCGCCCGAAGGTGGGAAGGGAGCGGGCGGGGGTCCTCCTTTTCCGGTGGAGAATAAAACTCTCCCGTGTTTGCTCTCGGGCTCTCGATGCTTGTTTTGTGCTTCGACCCTTTCGCTTTTTCTGCTGGCGGGAGCGCTGGTACTGGTCCCCGAGAGGTGCCGCGGATGCTGCGCCTTGCCCTTTGGAGAGGCCAGCCTAGCCTGGTTCTTGCGGCTGCTGCCGTTCCCCGAAGTCGGGTTTCGCCGGGGAAACTCGGGAAAACCGAACCCGAAGGGGCTTTTCTCCCTTGAGCACCAACGCCGGTGGTGTTACACAGCCGCTGCTTCAACGGGCAAAACTGAAACTCCCCCGTGCAGCCACTCTGCCGGAGTTGGCCGGCTGGCAGGACTCCGGCAGATGTGCCTTTGAGTAAATATTATAACTCCTTCTCTCCGGACAACTATGTTTTTGCTTGAGGCTGTATTGTTGTAGCTCTTC
Organism: Horornis vulcanius; assembly: GCA_013401035.1. Lineage (NCBI taxonomy): Eukaryota > Metazoa > Chordata > Aves > Passeriformes > Scotocercidae > Horornis > Horornis vulcanius. The sequence continues at coordinate 12,370 of VZUA01093051.1, forward strand.
TTGGTGGTTAGAACAGGGAAAAACATTGATTAGAACTGGTTAGAACACTGATTTAACTGCGAATCCAGACGAGAAGATTTTGGGTGTAAAACACCTCCTTAAGGAAGTCGGGCTTTGATCCACAGGTCTTTCCTTATTCTCCTCTACTTTTATGTGTGCAAACCAAAGCTTTGAAATAATAATGGGTGACAGTACATAGGGCCTTGCAAGTGCAGCTTTGTTTCTAAATGAGAAATTGGAGTAAATGGTAGTTCTGTATTATGGTGATGTGTAGGTATTCTTATCCAGTGCAACCAGGTTGACTGATTCAGAAATATGGGGTCTCTCTTTGGTGGTGTTGCTGTATTCGGGATTTACAGTGTCACTGCCTGTTTACGTAAGGAAATGTATTGGGAGGGCTTCCTGACTCTTACAAACAATACTATTTCTTTAAGAAAATAAAGCTATTTAAGACCTGCTTCTGTTGGGAAAATAGTCCTTGCATGTGTGGTTGCACTGTGTACTCTGTCCTTACTTGAATTACGCTGTGGATGGTAAGAGTTCCGTAAACACAAATGCTTGGGGGTCTAAGGTTTTGTTTTATTTCAGTGTACTGTTGTGTATGGCCTTTTCTAATGAATATATGGCAGGACCTCACAAGATGGGGGAGAAATGGACTGAACAATAGACCTCAATACTTGAAACATTATGTGGGCTGACATCAATGGGAGATGAGGGCACTCGCTGCCTTCCAGAATGGCACCCATGTTGGCTTTGTATGGTTAGAGTAAAGCTCATTCTTGTCTTCTTGAGAAGATGGATTAATGGTACTGGGGCTACCAGCACTCCTTAGGCTTAAAATCAAAGGTGTAAAGCATGAAAGGTAGAAAAAAAGGAAGTATATGTTGAATGTAGTAATAGTCTTCATTTTTAAAATGCAAGTTGGAATTGAAGAATATTTCACAACACTGAGTTCTTGAGAGAAAAGTAGTTTGATTGTCAAAGTGAGCTATATCCTGTTTGACTGTGTTCAGGAGGCTTAACTGAGTTAAACTAACATCTGTGTGGGGAAGGGTGTTTCTCTGATGTGATGACTTTTACAATGTTATTGCTTTCATTTATCAGTGGTAATAAAGAGTTAACTTTGAGAGTTATGGATTTGTTTTCCTAGTGATAAACATGTTTAAAAATTAGTTCACAGGAAATTGCTGACAGCGAGCTTAATTGATAATAAGCTATAGAAGGGTAATGGACCTGAGCCTTCAAATACTGTTGTATATATTCCAGCACCCTCCTGAAGAGGTGTTAGGGTAATTAGTCAGGAGACTGCTTGTGTGTCCACTGAAAGTCTCTGGTAATTCCTGGTCATTGTGTGAGTTTGTCCTGGATGTGTTTTACAAAGAGTTAACTGTTTGAGGGTAATTCTGATGGAAAGGTTCTTGTATGAACATGTATTCAGCTATTTTATTATAATCAGTTTTATTCTAATATCTCCCTGTAGGAAGTTTGACCACCCCTCTGCTCTTTGCATGCCATTTGGGAGTTTTACGTCTTTTTCACTGGAGGTATTGTAGGTAGATGACTCAAGTCACTTTTTGTTTTTTTGGCAAGAAGTAAGATGTACATGTGGTAGTGAGAAGTGTTGGATTATGTATTTAAAATACCAAAGTGAAACAGTCCGTGCTATGTGAAACGCCTTTATTCTTAAAAGAAAAAAAAAAAAAGAAAAAAAAAAAAAGTCTCAAACATCCCTTTGATTGAACCTATAAAGTTGAATAAGTTTTTTGTATTACCATTTGTGTATGTAAAAATGATAGCTTACAGTGGTACACATAATTTTAGTATTGTTTGGAAGAGGAGGCTAATAAAATGCACATCACCTGAATGCTTGTTGGAGATGAAAATTATTTATAATCAATAATGTCTTGTAGTGGTGTTTGCCAATTTCTTTTTTTCCAGTATGCTGCTGTTGTGAGGGAAGTGAGAAGGTTCAAAGTTTTCAGAAATAAGCATAGAAATCACTTACTACAGTAGGATGAGTGTTTCTTAATTCATTTTAATGTGTGCAACATGTACATTACTTTGTGTTTTCTTCTTTTGCCTCTTTTTGTACTTTAAAGGCGATGTGTGAACTCTGATGGGAACTCAGGTTGTTATTTATACCAGCAGTTCTTGTGACTGGCTGGGCAGTGTAGAGCTGACACTTTTATAAGTATTTATCTGTGCCACAGAGGGAAGTAAACAGCTGGGCAGACTGCTCAAGGGAAATAACAGGGGTCCTAGTGGCTGCTGAAAGATTTTTTTCTCTGTCTCTGCTTTACAAAGAGCTTTTTTATCTTTATAGCGTTTCCCCATGTTCAGTCACCATTTAAATATGTTTGACTTCTATAGGGACTTCTAATTGCTGGTTTTAAACCTAAAACTGTATAGTTTCTTCACTAAAATGTATGTTTTTAAAGTTTTCTCAAATTAGAAATAAAGCATAGTATGCCCAACAGTGTTTAGTTAGAAGTGCAAAATCAAACAAGAAATTACCTTCTGTAAAGCAGAAGCTAAAACCAAGTGGGATTTTCTGTTTCATTTAATCATGTTTGGAGACTTTAGTTCTTCCTTGAGTAAAACCTTTGATTACTACATTGCACTTCTTTGTAAACATTTGAGAGAAATTGGCGCTGCCCTTATGAGAGTGGTTGCTTGGCTGATTTGAAATCTCTTGGTATTTTCCACATGGATGAATTCTTTAAGTAGTGTGCTAAGTGTTTTTGTTTATTTATTTGGGGGTGAACTCATAAATTACCATTAAATACTTGATTTGGCAAATGACCTCCATCATGCTTCTGGGAAATCCTTATCTTGATGGAATTACATATCCTTTCTAATATGAAAATAAACTACTTCTAAGCATTCAGTTGTCTCTGAGATATCTTGCTAACCAGAAAATGTTTCATTTTTACTTTTGCTATAATGTGAATTTTGTGTCATAAAAAGCGTCCATGACAATAATGCAATGGAAGGTACTTTATCGTGACAAGTGCTATGAAGATGTATTTTCTTTACACGTAATTAAAGGACCAGAACAGAAATCTGAGGAGCCTATGTAGTTTTTAAATTGCTTCAGATAATATAGAGCTTTGTACTTACATTTTTGTGATACTGTGAAGATGAGAAAAAGACAGGTTTGGTTTTGAGCTTGGAATTTGTTTTTGAGATAAACTTGTGAGGCTACAGAGGTGCACTTTGGAACTGAGTAGATTGCTGAATTCAAAAGCTTCATTACAGCTTGCACAGTTAATAAAATTTTAGGTTTACATTTTTCTTTTGTATTAATAGTTGGTCTTTTGTACCCCTCCAGCTGCAGTCAGTGAGCATGTGTTAGGCTTTAAAGGTGTTTTTTTTAACAGTTTCAAGATAATTTAAGTTTTAGAACTCAAAATTTATTGCCTATTTAAAAAGATCTTTGAAGGGAAAGAAAGAAAGAAAGAAAGGAAAGAAAGAAGATGATTGTAGATTGACTTTGAAAATTTTTCTTCTACTATTTATTAAGACTTAATTTTTTCTAATTGTGTTTGGTCAGACATAAACTGTTAGTTCTCAGTCAAAAAATAAATGTGGACATGTTTAAGAGCAGGGAAAAAAGTTACAGCTTTTTCTTCTTTTTAGAGGGATTATCTCAACTTCCTCTGTCTGCTTTGTATATAAAAAAATGAACCGAGTTGTTTCAGACAATATGGATTTGAAATCATAAAGTTTTAAATATTTCAAAGTCTTTCAGCATATTTAAAACCAAACACAAAAGGCAAGCTCTGTAAGTATGAATTTAGGAGATAGGCAGCTGGGACCCACTTCTCTGACAGCATCACAGGAGACCCATAGGAAATGCAGTAATTCCAGGGATGACCTGGAAGAGCTGGAATCGTGACTGCTTGGACCTTGTGTTGGGACATCCACATTTTGTTTCTTCTTTCCCATCTCTCACAAAGTCTTCCCTGCTCCCCACAAAGCATTGGCAGGTGACTGGCTAAAGTACCAGGAATGAGAATTTTCGCTAGTGAGGAGCTGAGAGACTGGGTGAAGGGTGTGAGATGGGGAGGCAGGATGTGCTCTCCTCTAGGAGCAAGGCAGAAAAAAGGGAGCTCAGGAGGCTCTGGGGTGAGGTAAGGGGAGAAGGCATTCTTCTCAAGGAGATGAGAATTAGTGCTGTAAGTGTGCATTCCCTGGGAAAGGAGAGAGGGGAGAAATCGTAAAAACATGATTTACTGACTCAAGGACTGAACTGACAATTTTGCAATTAAGTACAATTTATACTCCCTTCTGTCACTGAAAATTGAAGAGTGGGAGAAGTAGAGCAGTATGTTTGGGTTCTTCCAGACCTGTTATTAGTTCCCAGGGTAGCTACGCAAGTCTTGTTGCAGGATTACTTAAGTTGTGTTGATGAAAAAGCAGGCAGTGTTCAGAAGTCACCTTTGGAGGAGTGCAGCTCCTCAGCAGCACTGAGCAGTAATTAAACTTGAGAAAATACCTGGCACTAGTTTAGCGGTACCTGTGTCTTCTGATGATCTCAGATTTTTGGTATCTCATGGAATTGCCAGGCTGAAAAAATGCAGGAAGATTCTGGGAAGTATCCAGATGGGTATTCCCAATGAAATGTCTAATAGTAGTAAGTTCATGGAAATAGGCTCTCAATTCCAAAGAAGGAAATGCATGTTTTAGTAGTTCATAAATCCCAAGGGTGGTAGCTCTCAATTACATTTTTGCTGTGCTCAGGGAGGGAGTGGAAAGAAAGCTGGCCACAGTAAACTCCCAGGGACATTGTTTTCATCAGAATAAAGGGAATAATAACCATTTTTGTGGTGTTGGTGCATCCAACTGTCAAGTTGCTTTGGGCACACACAGGGCTTGGTGTCCTACAAAGTTCAACGTGATCGCTAAGGAAAACCAACAGCTTTTTGTAACTTACTCCTTACTTACTTGTTAAAACTTAAAGATTGCCTGTCTCAGAAGTTTCAGATCTTTAGCTTGTTTTGACTACTGTTCTCAGTCTCACTGTTCTCTTGCAGCTGTAACTAGTCCTGGTTTGTCAGATTTTTTGGACCCCTTGTCTAGCTAGTGAAAGCCAAGGCACCACATGGGTAGTGATTTTGAGCTTTCCAGTTCTCTCAGCAGCCTGTAATATGAGCTAGGTAGTCTTCCCCCCACCATTTACTGTTTGCTTTTACCGCTTTCTGAGGTTTTTTTACCTTCATTTCTTTATTTTTGCTTCTTAGTTTTCCTTGCTCCTGTTAATTGTTACTTTAATTATTATTTTCTAGCATTAAAATTCCTTATTCAAAACTCCAGTCGTTAGAAACATATCAGTCTTGATAAATTGCTTGTAATGATTCCTTACTCTGTAAAATCCCAGGGACAGAGGCGTTTTTCAGAGCTGTTCAGTGCTGTCCTGGTTTTGGCTGGGATTAAACCATGCTAAGTCACCAGCTCATATTGGATGTTAGTGTGAAGCAATTAGTTACTGTTGTGGGTTTTTTTATAAGAAGAATTGTAAAATGCTGTACATATAGTAATGCTAAAACATTTCTTTATGTGAACTGTTCATAGTATTGACAGAGACAGAAAAACACTTTAGTAGATACAAATTTTATGAAAGGAGCTGCAGTCAGGTAGTTGAGACATCTAGGCTACTGAACTATATTGAGTAGTTCATGGTTAACCATTATTTGTGACCTTCAAGATGCAAGTCATTGACTGCTTTTGTGTGAACAGTGGCAATTTAGAACTGAATCATTCTGATATAGGAGCTGGCAAGTTTGCAGTGGGTGAGCTTTGGCTTGAGGCTAACAATGCTTTTCTAATAGAAGCAGACAAGAAGGATGCTGTCCTCTCAAGAGACCAGGGTTGTTAGTCTGTCTTAAATGTTGGAGCCTGACCCTTCCAAAAGGGCCATTTTTGGAGTTCTCAGTAGTACTTTGGTATTAATTCTTGTCAATAGAAGACAGAATTACTGAAGTATTGAAAGAGGTCCATAGTGCTATTACTTGGAAACAAATTCAAAATAGCCAGAGTACAATGTGTGGTGTGCAATAGGTACATTTATATGCTTGTGACAGGTTGTGGTGCACTAGCAGGTGTGTTGATGCTGATGGGGTAACACCAGTGTCCACTCCTCTTGTAGCTAACAAATAAGTAGCTCCTGTTGTGCAAGAGAGTCTGATCTCCATGGGGGCACCCTTTCCTGGCTCCAGAAGCTGGTGACAGCAAGAACTGATGACCCTTGAAGCTGATGGAAGCACTTGGCTGCTTGGGGTGAACACTGTATGATATTTTTCTTGACAATGTACTTGACAACTGGGCAGTACAGAATAATACTACAGATACAATGTACTACAACTGGAAGGCCCTTCTTACCCAAGCTGGTGTTAGAGGAAATTAAAGGCAGCCTATTTGATATATATACAACACCACCTTCTTCTCACAGCTTCCAAACCCTCTAATTTCACAGTTCATGGGTTGAGCTGCTCAGCAGTTTGCTTGTTCACAGTATTAATATGTTTGTTCTGGAGAGCTGCTCTTTGTATTTTAGAAATGATAATTGTTTTTCTAGTTGTCTGATGAAGGCATTGTATTTTAAATAGGATGTATCACTCTGATTAAGATTTGCTGACCTACACCTGGAGACAAGAAGCAGGTGAGAATGTAAAACCAGTAAGTGTTTCAGCTGGAGAGTTGAGGGGTTGGTTTTTTACAAACTTTTTGTGTAGTTGACAATTTATTATGTATTGGGTGATAAACCAAAAAACTCCTCTTTCTCACCTCCAAGCCCTTGAAGGCAATGTTCTTTAAGCTTACTTCAAAATTAGTTTCCCTAAAAATCTCCTTTTGCTTTGCCTTTTTATGCTACCTGCACATAATTGCTGATTCAAGAACGTGTTTATTATTCATGTACTTACCTTCCAGCATGTGAGTAATCCCCATTTATATGTATCAGGTTGAGCATGTGCAAATGTTGGCAGAACCCAGGCCTTGCATACTAAGCTTTCTGGGTTGAACAATGTCATCAGTAAAGTACCTCTTCTACCTCAGAAAGTGAGACTGATTGTTGTTTGCTGCTCGGTAGTGCTCAAAATGGAGTTTGTGTGGGAAGAGGTAGCTGTGGTGTAGGAAGAAAGGTATTTTCCTTGAGGATGGACGTGGAATGTAGTGGGAATTGTGAACTTACTTTTGGTGTAAGTGAACTGTGTTCTTTTGTTGCTGGCGCACCAAAATCCCTTTTCGACTATATTCTCTTTTTCTGAGACAGACCAGCTGACAAGGATAATACAGTTTTCTGTAGAAGAATCAGAACTTTTGGGTTGGGGAAATAAAGCTGGTGTAGAAAACATATCCTTATCAAAATTACCAAGCTGCCTAAATTGTTAAGTAGATGTTCATGGGGTTTTTTAATAAGCATAAAAGAGCATCTTCTCTGTTCTTATTGTTTCTTGTTTGTATTTGGTTTCCTTGTGGATAGCTATCCTTGTGGATAGCATGCATTTGTGGAAAAAAATCTTTGTAGGGGGAATTTGGAGACTTGGGTAACCATGTGATCTAGCTCTTTTTGGAGCACTTATATAATCTGAGTTTACCTTAGATAGTTATGATCCTCTTACAGAAGGAGGGGTTGATTGAGTTGTTGGGAGTTCTTCAACTAGAAATTGACAGAAGATTGACAGATGTTGTTTTAATGACTTCTTTCAGAATATCTTGATATTCAGTTTTAAAGTCCTCCTAAACACTTCATGCATGATCTTGTGAGCACTTGCAGTGATTTTCAAGAACATCTAATTCGCGTTTAGGTCATGATGTTGTGTTTTTCAGTTGGTGAGCAAGTGTGTGTATTTAATAGTGGTGAAATCAGGTTATCTAAAGGTTTTATTTGAGGCTAAATGCATCAGCGCAACAAAAATACCCAGTTATTTACTTCACTTCTCAATATTTAAAGTAGTCATGAATTTCCAGGCTGGTTTTTCTTTTTTGATCACTTATGACAGAGAGCAATGTAATTTGAGAGCTTGCTTAAGCTTTAATTGAATGTAGGGTGTGTTTTTTCTCTTTCAGTTTAAAGGCCATTTGACTTAAGTAGGTGTGGTTAAAAATAATATAAAATGCTAAGGTCTTAAAGAAAAACAAACAAAAAACTCCCCAAGAAACAAAAAGTTTTAACAGTGGGCTTTCTTTTGTAATTGATGAACTGTTTTGTTATTGTCATCAGCTTTTCAGGCTGGATTCTGAACGAACTCTGTAGGTGTACCTGAATTTTAGTAAGTATGAAAGCACATAAAACAGTACTAAGGCCTCCCAAAATCACAAAGGAGGTGTTCTCAAGAGGGCAGTCACTGGCGATTATATTATTTTCACCTTCAGGTATTGGTATTTTTTCCCTTCTTTTAGTGAAGGGTGTATTAAAAGTCTAACTTGTTCTCTCTGCTTTCTGTGGCAATCAACCTTAGGATGCTCAGGCTGCCTATTTTCCCATTTCTATTTAGATATGCTGCCACAGCTTTCCTTTGCTCCTCTGACAGTGCACAAGCAGTCCTTGTTTTTTTTGTGGGAAAATTTTAAGTTTTGAGGCTTCTAGTTACCTTTAGGGCATATTGGGAAAGGACACTTTCTGAAAGATGCATTGGCTGCTTTTGGTTAAGGGTCTGATTAATTTGCCTTAATGGATTAACCCTGCCTCCCTCCCTAGTGAGTAACCCAAGGCTGACTTAGGTATAGACTGCAGACATGAACTTTGAGAGAGATATAATGAGATATTTTTCTAAATTGCTGGCCTTGAAAATGTGTAGGTCAGCACTTTAAGGCATGCTATATTTCAGATATATTCATTTGTTATCCTGGTTCATGAACCTTTCCTATTTTCCTGGCACCTTTGAGGTTATCAGGAGTATTTCAAGGGCTGCACTGCTACAAGTGTCAGAGCAGTGTTTTGGCTGAGCAGAACGTTCCCTGATAATATGGAATAGTGGTTTCAGATACTAAGGTCA
>VZUA01093053.1:1813-22215 GCA_013401035.1 Horornis vulcanius
ACTTACTTTGTTGAGTCACTTGTAACCCATGAGACCTGTCAGCCAGGAATAATTTCATTTTGCCCACTTTTTTTAAAATACAAAGAATATAACATCATAGTGTTAATTCAGTCTTAAAACTGCAAAATTAAAACCAATTTTATGTCAGGCATGTTTGCAATATTTCTATTCTAATTTAATGTATATAGCATAGCTGTTAAAAAATTAGTTCAGTAGAGCAAGCCTTATATGTATTTAATGTAATAAAAGCAATATTTATNAATCTTTATGAGGTATTCGTACAACATCTGTGTTAATAGTAGCCAAATACTAGGTTTCAAAATCCATATTTAAAATAGGCAGCATCTCATTCCTCAAAACACTCTTTACTGATATATATACCAGGAACTGCATGACAAGCTGTGAACTCAGAAAATTGTTATTACTTGGCCAATGAACCACATGAAGTTGTGGGTTCTGGTCTGAAGTTCTCTCTCTCAACAGAGTTCAGAAACTGCCTTGTAAGTCATTTTTTAACCAACTTTTGCTATACAGCTGACAAAACAGGGCACATTGCACTTGCAGTCTCTGAGTTCCTTTAGAAGAAAAATCTTAACAAGATACATAACATTAGATCAGCAGTTGTGATTCTCTGATTTTTTTCCTTTTTTTCTCCAAGTTAACTTTTGTGCTGTTATCTGCTGCTCCTATTTTTTCTGCTGTTCTGTGTGTTTTCTTACATGGTTTCTTAGAATCTCACAAATTACTAGAAACAAAAAATAAGGAGAAAAAATACCTCTTTATTGACATAATTTCTTAAGCTCCTTGATATATACACCAAATCAAAATCACTAGCTTCAAATAAACACTGACTTTTTGCAGCAGTGGAAGAAGATATTAGTCTGCTTTCTGAACTTCTTATTGATAGTCTATTACATGAGAGGTTTAGGTGGCACTAAAACTTAGTAGTGCATTGTTAAAGCAGAGTCTGTCTCTAGAATTCAAGTCTGATGATTCTGCAGCTCTGTAAAGGTCAGTTTTGATAAAGGAGCAGCAGAAATGGGAACTTTCCTATGTCACTTTCCATGGTCTCTGCCACAACTGAGCATGGTCTTGGCTGTTACAGCTTGCAATGCGTGTTGTCTGGATATGGCAATATTCCCACTCCTTTCCCAGAGTCATCTTGTGAACGCTTAGGACATGTCACAGAAATGTTAATTGTCATGGAAAATGTGAAGAGCTGAAAGCCAGAGCAGCATGTGGCAGAGCCAGATCTGTGCTCATCCAAAGCCTAGCTTCCTTGGACAGCTCCATATGTCTCTCATCATAGATATGGATGACTCATGTGCTGCTGGGATAGACTGTGATACTTGTATTCTTAGGCAGTCCCTTTGCAATGCTCTTTCCCCATGATTCTGGGGTGAAATATGCTCCATTACAGGTCAGTTTTACCTTGGACAAACAAGAGACCTTCCTTTGCAGTAAAAATGCACATAGTATTTCCAACAGGTAAACCCACGGCTATTCTTCTCAGTTTATTTCTTTGTGTAGCAAGATTTCATCCTCTTGAATGTGCTTAGGCTGATAGAAGGAAATATGCAGTAATTTTCAGGCATTTTGATTAAAGTGCTTGGGGAATGGAGAATTTTTCAGTACCTATTCATCTTTATTAAATTCCCAACTATCTGTGTCACAAAGGTTCATTAAGGTTGTGGTTATTTCTAAAGACAGCATTCTAGGGCAATATGGTAGTTTCTGAAAAATTACTGGTGGTGGACACTTTGCAATAAATATTTCATTGTATTTCTGTGCTAGACTTCAGGTATTTAGTCATTAAATGGGTGGAGAATAACTTACATGCTGTGTTTTTAAGAAATACCTTTGGATTAGAGTTATGGTTCAGATCATGAGTGCACTTTTGGAGTGAACCACGTGGCCACTTTTCTTACCACATTAATTCCCCTTAGGGAGTTTCTTGGACTTCACTTGTTTCAAAAAAGCTGCTTTGCAGAAGTGCAGCTAATGTTCCCAAGCTGAATAACCACTCTCAAAAATGCCCAACCTCTGGACTCTGGGCCTTCTGCCCCAACCATTTCACTTCGTGAAACTTTCCTAAGTGGACTGCATTGCTTGTTAATGCAGACACAGCAGAGTTTTGTGTTGACCTCCCTAAGCATTGACCTCCCAAGTTAGCAGACAAAATCCTGCATGAGAGTCAAAAGAAAATAATGGATGAATGGTAAAATCTTGAGAGATTTCTTACAAATCCCATGGAGGAGGCTTGGTGAAGGAAATAGAGATACAGAAATAAGCATGTGGACTGGCAATGAAAGGAAAGGTCTTGTGTGAAGACAGGGAAGTCCCTCTGCCTCACCCTTTCCAAACTTGGTACCAAAGGTTTCTGCTAGTGATGGTTGTAATTCCTGAATGCACATGTATAGACAAACTATATAGGGAGTAGCTATTGGTGCCTATTTTGCATCCATGCCAAGCCAACCTCATCCTTGCTCTTTGGATCAGGATACTGATCTTAACATTACAGACTTTGCATTAGACCGACAGAGAGGGAAATTGTTTATTTACTTGAGGTTTTATTAAAAGTCATTAATTGAATATTAATTATGAATCCGCATGTTCCAGGCAATAATCTCTTGGTTGCTTTCTGTTTTACTCTCAGACAGCTGTTGTGGGTGCAGAGGGATAAAATGTAAAAGCATTCTTTGAAGTATTTGGTGAGGACTGTGTCCTCTCTTTTTATTCAGTGTTGTTGAGTATAAAGTTGGTTTTCATTTTGAGAGGAGAAATCCACCATGAGAAAAGTGTTTTACTTCATCACAAATTCTTAATTTGCCTCTGAAAAAATATTCAATTGGAAACAAAATTTGAGCATCCCTCAGCAAAAATCATTTAAAAATTAATTCTCCTTTTGTCTTGTTCAATTTGCCATCTTTCAAGCCTGTAAATGCAGTGTGACCTGATCTAAATGTGGATCCTTATTGTTGGGTCTGCAGGATTAAGAGGAATCAGGACAGGTGCAGAGAGTTGCATGGGGACTTCTGGTTTGTTACAGTGGCTCTTATTCCTTGGGGACAAGAATAACTCTCTTGATCATCTTATGTTTATGTGTAAATCAGAGCTGCCAGTATTTTGCATTGTTTGTATACACATATACGTAAAATGCAAAATATCAATAGCCATGATTTAGAATATTTTTGGCAGAATTTTGTTTTATTGAGTTTGTGTTTGTAGTGAGAGTGTGTGCATGCGCCTGCAAGAATATTAGGAGCATATAGAATATCTTCTGTTTATATTTCTGTAGTTAAAACAGAACCAATGAACAGCAGTGAGATCGCTACTACTACAACCACAGACGGGTCTTTAGACAATTTTTCAGGATCAGGTAAGGCATAAACAAAAGTTTTAAGCTTAGCATTTTTTTCATTTATTATTTTCTTATCCCACGTGGTCTAAACCTGTGCACCTTTCTTAAAAAGCCTTTTGTACTTTCCATCTTATGCCTATTTCTGTTCATTTTAGTCTAAGTCTACAGGAGTTTTCCTGAAGTGAGGAGCATTACAGTATCAGGCTTATTAATGTCCATTGGTGTCTTTGGTGCGAGCCTCACTAGGGAGTATTCTGGCACAGAGTAATTACTTTCTGTTTTCTGAGAGTTAACATACATGCCTCTGTGATTATTATTCTAATTGAGGGGTAGGTCTTCCTTACTTATTGTAATTTAATATTACCAAAGTATTTGTTCTTTTGTCAGGCTTCTTTTCTTAGAGGAAGCCAAATGCATCTTAGCTTCTGACATACAGGATACAAACACTGTGAAAACAACCTAAGGTGTTTGCTCAGTTTTGCAACCTGAGGACTAACTGTGGTATTACTAGCACATTGGTTTTATGGTGCATATCAAATCAGAAAAGGTTCTAATAATATATTGCAGGATTACATTTTTGTAGTGGCAAAATTTGACAGCTCACAACAGTCAGACTCCTGGTAGCCAGCCCTTTCCTGGTCTTTTCACAGCCTGCATTTTCTGCATAGGCTGTTGAATGTGAAAGCATCAAGACTGAAAGCCCAAAAAAAGGTTTCTAAGGTGTTTTAAATCTCTGAAAGGAGAAAATATGGTGTGTACCTAATAGCAACTACGTACATCTGTGGTGATCTGAATAAAGGTTGGACTGTAACATTTGGTGTGTCTGCAGCCTCATAGGCCACAGAAAAGAAAAATTATCGCGTACAGAAGGCGTAGAAAGAGGCTCTCTGCTTCCCTCCCAGAGTGTAAAGATGATGGATTTTCCCTGTAGCTGGCCAGGAAGGGGGTAGCTGGTGAGGAGTAATTACGCATGCCTTGTTTATTTCCAAGCACTTAGCAATAAGGCCTGTTGTTTCTCGGGCTGTCTGATTTTACAGTAGTCTCATAACCCGCTGCTGACCCTTTCCTGGAAAAGGCTTCTGAGCCCACCTTGGGACCTAGAGGAGAAGTGACACCCAGACAGTAACCAGAGAGGGGAGGGCTCCCAAAAATATTGCCCCGAGCAGAGTAGGCCAGCAGAGCTGCCACGCTCTGAGGCTCTGAGCAGCACCCAGAAATGCTGACAGAAATGTGCTGTGTTGGTGGGAGGCTCCCTGTCAGCAGCGCTGCTCGCGGAATGGCTCACAGAACAGCCTCCTCCGCTTACGTGTTTCACTAACAGCATCTGCACCTTGGACATCCTTATGCAATACTGATTTGAAGGGCTGAAAGCATTTTAGACAGCAGATAAGGTGGAAGAGAATAGAAGTGTAATAAGGTAATACATAGTATGTATTAGGAATTATTTTTTCTTAAAAAGAAGCACGTGCTCTGAAGCAGGCCATATGTTTTCAATCGAGGCACGCATAAAACTCCTTCATAAAATGTAGGTCTTAAAAATTCTAAAAGTTAATAAAATGTTGCACTTGAGATATCAACAATCCTTTGAAAATATGATGGGAAATGTTTCCATCAGGAAATAGGTTGTTTGCATTGAAAATGTTGCCTGCGTGCAACCAGAGAATAAGCTATGGCTCAGGAATTGTACAAAGGGGCAATTTAGTATTTGAGATTTGCAATGAAGATTTTAATGTTAAGCATTCCTGTATAGTTCCTCATAAAATATTATTTTCTATCTAAGGTATCAATGATATTTGAATTTAATTAAAATCTTGTTAATACTCTGAAATTCTATTAGGAAAAATAATATTTATCTTTGGTGTGTGTATTTACACTTCTGTATGCTTTCTTTTCTCCTTGGTGCAGCAATTGGAAGCAGTGGTTTCAGCCCAAGACAAACACACCAGTTCTCCCCACCACAGATTTACCCTTCCAAGTATGATATCTTTTTAAAATAATAATAGTAGTAGTAATAATAATAACTGGAATAGGCAGATTTTAACCTCATTTAAAATAATAATTGAGTCCATCTGTTAAGCCATAATTTAAACCGCAGCAGCTTCTAGGGAAAAAAATATATATTTTTTTTAAATGCTAAGAATGTATTTGAAAAATATTTGTAAAGTTCTTATTTCACTTATTCTTTTATTATTCATTTCTTATTGTTTTGTCTCTTAAAGTTTCTGTTGTCTAGCACAGCCTATGATTGTGTGTTAATGAAGCAGCAGGATTATAATAAGGCTAAAAATAAGTGCACGCCTGTCTGTCTAATGCAGTGTCTGTCCTGTTCTCTGTCATTTGTAATCAATAGCAGACCCTACCCACATATTCTTCCTACCCCGTCTTCACAAACGATGGCTGCGTATGGGCAGACACAGTTTACAGCGGGAATGCAACAAGCTACAGCCTACGCCACCTACCCCCAGCCCGGCCAGCCCTACGGAATCCCTTCCTATGGTAAGAAATCACCGCCGTGCTGTTTTATTCCCGAGGTAAATGCCTTTTTAGATCAAGTTTGTGGGACCCTTAGGTTTGCACTTAGTGAGACAGCTGTGCCCTAAAGCATTTCTTGTGGAAGACTGTTAATTTTCCCACCTTGGAATGAGTGAGGCTTAATTTGTATATTAAACAGATTAAAAGATACTCAAAGAGATGAACCCATTTTGGGATCAGGAGGAGAGATTCATCAGCTTTTTGTTGGTGACATCAAAAACAGAGCAGTGAAATGGGAAAAGAGATCTTGAGGCTTCCATGACACAGGCCCAGCCCCTGGCGACTTGCTCAGGGCTCTGCTCCCCAGCAGTGTGTGAGGTTACATCGGGATGTAAAGTCTGAATTTCAGCTGATACAGATTACTAGAACCCAGATGAATCTGCAAGGCTGTGCTGATTTTCAGCAGGCAAGAAAACTGATTCAAAAATGCCTCCATCAAAAAAAAATCTCACTTTCCAATGTTTCAAAACTCCCTGGAGGTGAAAATTGAACTAAATTACCACTAATACTCTGTCTGCCTGATGAAGGAGATAGTACTGAGTAGCAAATATTTCCCAAAAAATTTAATTTAAAAACAAGCTGCCATGGGTGAGACCATTTTCCTGCCAGACTGTCTGCTGGCAGACCACATAGCAGTGCAGCAGCAACGATGCATTATTAGAAAATAGTGCTTATATTCCTCTGGGGGAATATATTAAAAAATATACAATCCATATGCTTTGAGCAGTATATTTGTAAAAATACATTCTAATAATGTGAGTTTTATAACAAAAGGACAGAACTCACCATACAAGATGTTCAGTATAAAATTGTTAAAAAGTTTTAAGTGCAAAAGTGGTGAATCTCTCATCCTGAGGTCTGCAAGTTGAAAATCCACTGGATCTCAAGTATATCCTCTGGCAGATTATGGTGAACACTAGGTAAAAAAAATACATTCTTTTCCCCCTTACTTTAAAATAGGTTTCTAAGTGCAAATTAGTGTTACTGTTTCAGTTCAAATGCACATTTTTTTAAACTTACACTGTGAGATGGGGAGTCTTGTACAAATGCACACACACACACACACACATAAAAGAGCTCCTGTTGCTGCTGAAAGCTTGTCTGCTCGTTCCATCTGGATCAGGTGGGATGATAACAGATGATCCTTTTCCCCACCCTGCTTTTGTTGACCTGTTTCTCCTATGGACACCTCGTGCTCATACTTGGCTGGCTGCTAGGCTTGGGCAGCCCAAACAGTGACTTTTTTGTATTTGCTTGGTTTCTCTGGATTAAATCCTGACCTCACTGAAGTCAACTCTAAAATTCCCACTGACTTCAGCCAGGCCTTGATTTCACTACTTGAGTTTAGCTGTCTCACTGTCGTCGGGGCTGTAATTGAGAGTTGCTTTACTTGGCAACTGCTTGTGGGGGTTAACATGCTCGCCTGCTCTTTTGTTTTGGTTTGGTTTTTTGCCTAGTCCATCCCCCATGCCTAGGACTTCAGAAAAATTTGCAATGTTTTACACTGCAGAGCTACTTTTGACCACTGAAATCCTCAGCTCCTGAGCCAAGAGAATTTTTACGTGTTTTGTTCTTTTCAAACTTGTGCCTTGTGGCTGGTGCTAAGGTGCTCCTTGCTGATGTATTTTTTTAGGAGTAATATTTAAAAGCAAATAACTATTAAAAAGTTTAGGGACTTAACATACATTTTTACATATTTAAGGCATGCCATATAATCTGTGCTCCCAAATGAAATTGGAGAGCATTAGGATACTCATTTGCAATAGGCAAGGACTAAAGCTTTGCTTAGACCCAAAATTGTCCTCTTTGATCTGCAGTTTAGACCCCATGTACTCTCTGTCTTGCCTTTCTTTCATCCAGGCAGAAATCTTATGGCAGTATAAAGGGAGAAGACTTATGCCTATGTGAAAGGAAAAACTGAGATGAGGCCTCTTTTTGTTTCTTTTTTCTGGGTCTACTGGCAGAAAGAGTATTCCTGAGTTCCTGTATCAGCCTGCCTCAAGTTTTCTGTCTAGAGCAGAGTTTGGGAAGATGCTGTCTCAACTGCAGCCTCTTCATTTTTCCCGTTCCCCACCTCCACAGCCATGCAGCCATGCAGGCAGGAAGGGGGGTGGAGGGGAATGCCATTGACAGCTGCTGCCCTGGGGCTCCTGGCTCTGCTTCATCTGCAAAGCCCCTGAGGAGGCTGGAGAATTTCCTGAAGCTCTTGCCTCCTGCCTGCTCCAGCACCAGCATCTAGCAAAGGCTTTTCTTAACAACTTCTTTACTTTCCAGATCTTGGCAGTCCTCTTGTGTCACTGTCCCTTCCCGTTTCCTTGGGTACATTAGAGTTGGGAGAAGGGAGCATAAAGGTTTGATGAGTGAAGGCTTTCTGGATGAGAGCAAGTGTGAGAGTGAGTCCCAGGAGATGAAAGGCTCTTCATAGCACGGAGGTTTGCAAAAGGGCATGTCAGTGCCAAGTTGTCTTCACTCAAGTGGCATCCTCCTACTGCTGCTTTTGATCATCTCCTCCTGCTCCATCTGAGATGGAGAATTGGATCAGTCTGTAAAAGGAAACTTAGACTAGAAATTTAATGCTTGATTTGGTTAAACTTTCTCTAAGCCATATTTAATCAGCATTTCAGAAGTCCTTAAACAGATAACAAATAGGGATTGTTGATACCAAACCATCCATAGCAGGAATTTCCCCTTGGAAATGAGGTGTCAAGATTCATCATTCGAACTGCTTAATTGTAACATGAAACAGAAGAATCAAGTAAGCATCAGGGAAAAACAAGCAAACAGGTTTAGCTCGGGCAGTTAGAAGGTCTGGCAGAAGAAATAAAGGTTCATTAATGACAATAGTTGAAAAATAATTACTTAGATGGTAGAAAATATACTGCCATTTGTATATAGGGTGTTGAAGTTTTGCCAACACAGTAACTTCTGAGCCCTCTCCTACCTTGAAACATTGTTGAATATTGTCTAAAGAAAAATCCAACCAGGAAATGGACTTAGATTAACAGTAATTTTCAAAGGAATGTTACTAATTCACACTTAGTTAATTCAGTTCAAATATTGTTGGTTTCTGAACAATGAGGTATCACTGAATGCCACAGTGAAACCTAAGAATATTGTATCACTTCTCCATTACTTTGGCTATAATTATTTTTAAATGGTAGTTCATGTTGGGACAACCTTATAATTAAAACTAAGAGACAGAGGCTGAATTGTGTGCATTTCCTCAGTATTTTGCTTGCTGATATTTGCTTGCTCATTGCCTTACAAATTGAGGGAAGAATCACTGAAACTGGGCAGCAAGTGATTCATTGATCAGACTTTGGATTCTTTTATAACTAAATTTAGAAATGAGAGAGTAATGTGGTGTGTAATGGATTTCTCTGTCAGTGCAGATTAATGACTCTGCTATGTTTTTCCCAGTTCAGGAGATTGCTTCAGGAATAGTTCCTGTCTCTTAGGTGCTTATTTGTTAAGAACTGAATTAGTTTTTAATTACTTTTGAAAAATCATCATTGCACTTAATACTGCTAGTTCTCTTTATCCACTTCTAATTCTTTAAAAAACCATTCCTGGAACTGTGTGATTTTCATGTAGGAATAATATACAATGCAATTCTCAGTTATGTCGTTAATGGGTAGATGGCAGGAGAGCTTGGCTATGCTATGCTTCATTAAATTCATATAAAGTTGCTAATCTACCTCTGTGTAATGTCATGAATATATGGAAAAGTTTGCCTCTGGCAGGAAAGGAAAAAAGGAATAATGCAACTTCCTGTTCATGTATAAATTTCTTTTGCAGTTATTGGAAACACAGTTTTGAATTTAACCTCTCCCTGGTGAACTTCAGTTTTCAGTGTGCTTTTAGACTGCCCTTACCCTGTTAATTTGTGCATGCTCTCAATATTTGTTCTCTCAGGCAATAGAAGGTAGATGTTAAAATGTCTGTTAATTAAGTGATTTTATTTTCCATCCCTGTTTGAATATGAACAAATAGATTTGCTGTCACTAACTGATTTAGGTGCATTGTGGGCAGGCATCAAGACAGAAGGTGGATTGGCACAGTCACAGTCACCTGGACAGACAGGATTTCTAAGCTACGGTGCCAGCTTTAGCACGCCTCAACCTGGACAGGCTCCCTATAGCTACCAGATGCAAGGTCTGTATAAACAGATATTACCATTAATTATATATAACTAATGCTATGGTGGGGCTTTTTTCTCCTTTTTTTGTTGTATTCCTAGAATAAAAATGAATGTTTGCTTGAGCACTTAACTCTGGTTTTATTGCTGTTGGGGATGAAATGATGATTGCCTTTGCTGAGAGAGCAACGGGCCAGCTCTCAGTTTGGAACATCCCTTGCTTCATTAAATTTTAAGTAGTGAAGTGTTCCAGTGTTATTACAGTAAAAAAAATGTATCTCTGAATAGCAATAGTGTAGCAAATAGTGAATGAGACAAAGCTAGTCCTGTAAAACGTGACAGGATTATGAATTTAGGAAGTGCCAAATATAATTTGACACCTGAGCGTGTTTGAGGAGGGAGAAGAAGATAAAAATACCTACTGCAGCTGTGGAGGTAGCTAAGTAATGATTGAAGTCTGTTTCTTTGAAGTCTATTTAAAAGCTGTAAGTCCTTGTATGTGCAGGCTATTATTATCAATTATATTTTGTAGCTGTACTTTCATGTTTAGTTTACTTAATGCCTTTCTGCCTTGTTCTCCCAATTCTTTTTCCCTCTTCTCTATTGAGAAGTCACTGGATGTGTCTGGTTCTGGATTGTTCACCACTTAATGGATATTTTAAAAAATCTTTGTTTACCAAAAATAGCTGATTTGGGATGTCTGCTGCAAGCCTTTTCTCCCCTGACTTTGGCAGTAGATATCAGGTGTGTTGCAGATTTTGGAATTGTTGAAATAAGTCATCAATCACAGAAAGGGACCAAATTTTTTATAAGTTTAGTACCTTTGTCTATTACCAAGTTCAGTCTAAACTGTGTGCCACTGTGTAAACATTCCATGAAATGTCTTGAGGCAGAAGTGCTTTCAGAGACTAAATGGATATGATTTTGCTTTTGTTCCACAGCTTTAAGGATATATTGGTGCAGTCCTTTGCTCAGACACAAGAGAGATGTTTTTTGTGGCATTTTTTAAAATCTCCTTTTGAACTGCATGTTGAACAGCTCCATAAAGCAGAAGTGACCATCTGACATCTGAAATATTGCTGACTTATAGTATACTCTGACAAGCAAGAAGGACAGGATCAGAGTAGCACATGGATTTTTGTCTGTATGCTGAATAGTGATGATCTTCTCCTCATCAGAGTAAATATAACCAAACAAGGTTACTGGATTTTCTTTCTGCAGGCAGCTACACAAAAAAACCTCAGACAACAAACACACCTCCACACCTACCTCCCCCCACAAAAAAAAAATCCTGCCTTCCTGCAGGAGAGAGCTCAAAATACTTGCCAGCTGCAGCTGAAATGAACTTCTGAATCAACATTTCAGCTTTTAAGGAACTGATAATTCATGGTTGCTAGGAAATAGAGTTATTGAAAAATCACGTCTGTGCTGCCTATAATTTCTGTTGCAGTAGTGCCTTCATGCCACAGTCATATACTGGGATCCTGTTGTGTTAACTTCTACAGTCAAAAAAAATATAGTCCCCATAGAAGTTGGAGGCTAAACTTAAACACACAGGCTAGAAGATCCTAATGAAACAATAAAGCTGACACTCTTTATGTATAATAAACAGTTGGCGCCCCATACTGATTATCTAACAGGTCCAAAGGTGTTTTTTCTAGAGATATCGAGCAAAGGGATGTCAATAAAAAGGGATTTTAGGCAGGACAGGGAAATAGTTTTGCAGATGTCTACGGGAAACTCATTCAACAGAAAGAGGGAGCAGCATAGGATAACATAGAGAGTGCTTGGAAAATCTTAAGTGAAAGCTTTAAGTAATGTGAATGCTGGCATTAATAGTGCAAAGCTAGGACTCTGTCAGTAGACTGCATAGAGTCTGCCATAAAGGGTATTGCTTTTATTGTTTTGCTATATTCAAAGTATGTATAAGATCAGAATTGTCAAGCTCAGCAAAGGGTGGAAGTTGTTAAGAGATGGAACAGTAAGATCTTGGTCAGCTGTATACTTTGAGAGGTGAGGTTCTTAAAATATTCTGCAAAAAGAAATATATTAAAGATGACCCAATTGTGAAGCTCTAATAAGAAACGGATCAGAAGCATTGATTTAATGATGGAATTGTCTGCAGGGCTTAGGGAGGAGGAGATCTTAGCCTGGGTTCTGCTCTGGCTGTGCTGTGCTTGGGCTGAGAGCTGCTCACCTGTGGAAGTCAATGTATCATTGATGGTCTGGCTTGGGCACAAGAGCCACAGGTCAGAGCTGGAGGGTCCCTGTGGTGTTTATGTCCTTTTTGTTGTGCACATAAACAGCACAATGTGTGGGTGAGGGAAGGACTGGTCTACAGAAACCTTAGACGCCATAAGAATGGAAATAAAGAGAATATTTCAAATGAAAGGACTGGGGGAGTCATTAGTTGCTAAGTAGAAAAGAATCACATTGCTGAACAGGTCTTTCTTGCAGTTAAATGTTTGACAATATATGTCTATACTATACATGAGAATATATGTCTTGATAATATTTTCATTAAATTAACTTTTGTATTTGAAGCAACTCTAAATTGACTTAATTCTCCCTTTTGATTGAACAGCTGTTAAAAGTAAACAGGAACATTTGTTTCCCTTTCCTGATTTAATTTTGGAAGGAGAACCTATTCATAATTTCAACTATTATTTAAGGACAAAATTGATTCTCTTGACAGAAGACCGGGTTAGTGCTGCTGCTGTTCAGTTGTTTGTGCAGAAACCTCCAGAGAGGAAAATGAGTTTATTCTCCCTTTCCCCTCTAGCAGTATATGGGCAGGCTGCAGCCTCAGCCTTGTCGTAGCCTGCAATGGCTGTTCTTCATCTCCTGTGTGCAGCTGCTGAGCTGCTAAATGGAGATAATGGATCCCACAACCTACTTCACAACGAAGCGTTACATGACAGGCACTCGGGGCCCTGCTGGCATTCCTGCCTTCGGCAAAGGGGATTTCCTAGTGGCCTTGCAGTTGTCCTGCTTGTGTTCCCTGACTGGGGTTACCTCGCACTCCAAAGCTTCGGAGTTAATTCTGGTTCCTCTCCCTGGGATGAATGTCTCCCTGCAATGTAGAGACGCTGCCTCGCGGTGCGTGTGCAGCCAATTAAACCCAGTGCTTTTCCTGACCCTGCTAAAATTACAGCGTCATTAGTCACCAAACAATAGTGGGGGGAGAGGCTGCCAACTTATGAAAATTATAAGGAGAATTGCTGCCTGTGACTCCTTGCTAAGTTTATTCTGGTAACTGGATTTTTGTTTGTCACAAATTTATAATCTCAGTAAGGGAGGGTGTGTAGGGGAGAGGGTGAGAAGAGGACTCAGGCAGTTCTGCCACCCATCTCCCCACTCCCCTCCCTCCCTCCCCCAACTGTATTTAACAAGTGTGTTCCTTAAGCTGTTTTTCATATAAGTTGCTTCATAGATGTTGAAAGACCACTTACATGACTAATGGCTGTGGGAATGGGCCGTTGTTCCTATATTGGCAGAATTAAAAGGATTGCACAGTGAGGATAAATGGAGTATAGAAGGGCTGGGGGAAACAGCAAGGAAAGGACTCCATTTGCAAATGTCTTATTTGAGTCTCCTTTAATTGTGATAAGAAGCATGGCTTTTACCCTCCAGCTGAATGCCCTACCACTGGAAGGATGCTAGACCTGTGATGAGCACTAGCATTGTTTTAGTTACCAAGGCTATGATGATAGAGAATAACTATCCAATTGGTTTGGGAATTCAACCGTAAAAAAGTAAACGTTAAGGTATTTGGTTATTATTATACAGTATAAAAATATTGTGCTGGATGGCTAAGCAGTTACTAGGACAACAAGGGGGAGTTTGCCAAGGATTTTTAAACACTGTAAGCAAACTGAAGAAACCTTGAGTTTAAATAGCCCATCTGGCCGTCTAAGGCTTTCCTGAGAGAGCTTCACTAAACTCCTGCCACATACATTGTACCCTGATGATAGACATAGCCCATGGCAAGGAGACTGAGCTAGGAAAGCAATTGGGCTTCTGTGGCCAGTGCTCAGGGGAGGACCTTATCCCGTGCCTGCGGCGGCACAGGGCGTGCCCCGCGCCTGGAGCGCGCCCTAGTCCCAGCAGGGTCCGGCCGCCTTCCGATGCTGACTGGGATTCCCAGCTTTAATGTGGGTCAGAGCTCTTTGCAAAATAGACCTTTGACCTGCAATTTACAGCTTTTATCACATTTTAAAGCTATGTAGCCGGCCAACTTAGGGCAGTAAATCTCGCATGTTTTGTAGTGATTCTCATTTTTGTGTTTGTTCAGCTAAGGCAGGATAGCGGCTCTCTGCCATGTTATGGCTGAATATTTAAAAAACAACTTGCAAAATCATGAGTATTTTAAAAACAACTTCAGGGCTGTAGTTCTGGGTGGCCCACAGAGCTGTTTCTGAGAAACCTGCTTCGTGTTTGTTACGGTCTAGGAGACCCTTACCCCTCCTCCATAGAAGCCAGTGCTGACCAAGAGATGAAAGAGAGATCTATGTGTTAGTGTGTGTGTGTGTGTCTTTGTCTGAGAGGGAGAGATGCTGGCTGGCATGTAATTACTTTTCTCATTTGCTCCTGCAAATTATTTTCCAAACTTTCTGAGGAAAGATAATGTATTCCTCAAACAAAGTCTGGAGTTTTTTCAGTTTTTCTCAGTTTTTCACTCATAACTGATGGGCCTTTTGTATCTTTTTCGAGTGTCTCAAACTGTGCAGTTCTAAAACCTGGGTTTGAATGTATTACTGCGTCATTCAAAAAATGCTACAGGAAAAAGAAGAGACACAGTGACTTATCTTCTTCCACCCAGAGCACTATTAGAAATAAAATATCATTTCAAAGTTTTGCATTTTAAAATATTTTTCAGCTGTATTTTGGCTTTCATATTTGTTACAATAAAAAAAATAACATCTGTTTTCCAATTTTAAATTTAAAACATGTTTTTCTCATTAGTACTGTTTATCTGTACTATCTGCTAAACTTGGATGTCAACTCTTCTGTTGAAGTAATCTGATTTTAGTTCACAGGATTAGTAGCATCTATCAACAATCAAAGATTTTGCACTAGTAGAATATAGAAGAGAAATGTTTGCAGTCATTTCATACCTTAAGCTTCATCCTTTACTCCCACTTCTGTTGGACTTCTCATTTACTTCTTTGATGCTTAACTTGTATGTGCTTTTAGTAACTTCTGCAGTCTAAACATATAAATATTTTTCCTTCTGACTTCTCATAGCCAGGATACCTATTGCTTTGGTGCTTTTTTGTTTGAGAAAAGTACTTCAAAAATGTCTTTCAGGGGTTGTAGTAAGCATGGACCCCTGCCTGCATTCTGTCCTCTTTGGAGTTGCAAGAAATATCGCTTCTCCCAATGAGGAACCCTTTTTGGATTTGGTTGTTAATTAAGTTGTGTTGGGTACATCAGAGCATTGGCGTGTCTGTGTGCCTGACTCCCTGTTGATTTTCATCCCGCCTTGTCTCCTTTGCTCTCCTGCATGTTTTGCTCCCTAGGTCTCTGTATATCCTTGCACTGAGGCAGATTTTGGTGATGAGGGAGGCTGTAAACAACCTGTGCATTTTAATAACCTGTACTGACTGGTGCTCTCCTGCTGGATGAGTTCAATAGGTTGCCTCATTACAGACTTTGTGGTGGCTTATGTAGCTTCACCCTGTGCATCCATATGTCTCAGCTGGTGGCTGTGTCACTCCTGGGTTATAACCAGCGAGGGCAAGGCAGCTGAAAGGGGGTTGCTGCCCTTTTAGTGGAACAGCTTCTCAGGTTGGGTATTAAACGAGAGCCCCATCTGTCTATTTCTGGTGGTTCATGAAAGCTGGAGGAGGGAGATGAAGGCAGTAATTCAGTCTCTGGGCTAAATTCCATCTTGGGTCTCCCTTCTCAGAGTGGTACTTTTTTTCTCTTGTGTCATGCCTGGTGCACTCTGTCAAAAGAGGAAAGCTTTGCAGCCCAAGGCTGTCTCTGATCGATTAGCGAATCCTAATGGCTTTGCAGTCAGACTGAGCTGAGAGGACACAGTTCTCAAAGGTGGGAGGAGAAACAGAACCACCACGCTTTGATGAGGGGAGATGGTGTCTCTCTGGACACGGCTTGCCCTTATTGTTCAACAACAACAACAAAAACAAAAAGTAAAGAAACCCTCATTGCTTCCATAGTGCTGGGTGTTACTTGTGGTGTGCGATAACCTAATTTTCAATCAGAGCTGAGATCAGTCCAAAATTCCACTCTAAATTTCAAGGGTTTGTTTTTTTTTTGCAGTAATGAAACACAGAATGAGTTTACTCTGTGAACTCTGAATTATCACTTTCTATGTATTAACATGTTGTAGAGCTGAATCAGTCAACATATGGGAAATATTACAAATATGCCATAATGTTATGATATAATCAAGTGATAGAAGGTATTTTCCAATACTTTGTTTTAGTAATTCATGTAATTTTTCATTTCATTTCAGGCAGCAGTTTTACAACATCATCAGGAATATATGCAGGAAATAATTCACTCACAAATTCTACTGGATTTAATAGTTCACAGCAGGTAAATTTGTAAATAGGAGTTCAGCAAACTTTGGCAAACTTAGAATTCTCATTCACTGAAAAAATGTAGCCCTTAAATAGCTTGTTGAAAGAAATTGTCATTCTTTCAAGATAAACTAAAGTTTATAAATGTTTTTCTTCAATCTGTCATTTTCTAGTACTAGATCTAATTGTCTGAGGTTGATGTTCTTATTCACACATTTTCAGCAGTGTATCTAATAAACTACTTGTATGAGAAGACATACTAAATTATGTGTGATTTAGATTTTGTTTTACTGCCTCACAGTTTTAGGTACTACAGCATCCAGTCCAGGAAGCGTACGTGCTCAAAGTCTGACATGTGTTTGTAGTTATATTTTGGAATTTATACTAAAAAGTAGCAAAACTTTGATGGACTATTCAGTTGCTTTTTTGTCTTGCAGGAATATCCCTCTTATCCCAGTTTTGGCCAGGGCCAATATGCACAGTATTATAATAGCTCACCATATCCTTCACATTACATGACAAACAGCAACACCAGCCCTACGACACCCTCCACAAATGCAACATACCAGCTTCAAGAACCACCATCTGGCATCACCAGTCAAGCAGTTACAGATCCTGCAGCAGGTAATTACATGGATTTTATGGTCCCTATGAGGCACGTTTTTGTAAGTTGAAAGGGGATTGAATTGGATTTTTTTTTGTGTAGTTGTTGATTTTTTTTTATTATTATTTCTTAATCCTGAGCCTGTGGCATATCTTGGACAGATTTTAGCAGAAAATAGACTAAAGAAAAAAGAGGATCAGTAAAAATTTTAAAGCTTACCTGGAACACAAGTTGTTTGTATTAATTTGTGAAATGTTTGTGTTAAAAATTGCATGGTATGGGTAAGTCTTTACAGTAAACAAGAACCTGGTGCTTTTAAGCTCTGTATTCATTAAGATAAAGCCCTTTGATTTTTCTTAAATAAGACTGAAATCAAGAGGCCTTCAAACCATAACCCAACTCTCTACTTTAAAGAGAACTTTGAGTTCTTTATTTCAGAAGACATCATAATGCTTGCAATGGAGACTTGAAATTGCACAAGTGTTTCCATTTTAAGAAAAGATTTTCAGTGGCTTATTCTTTTTCCCAGTCATTTTACCTTTCTTGGTGGAATTTGGCAGTCTTTACTAGTTGATATTTTTTGAACATTTATGCCAAACTGCTCAAACTGGTTTTGGAAATAAGGGGTGAAAAATACTTTTCTCATTATTAAAAAAGTCAAAGTCCATTTTTTAACAGATCAAGCATGTCAGTCATTAGTAGGTGGCAGAAGTATGATGTCTGTCAGAGAGAAAGTCCAGGGTTGCAGATGTGTTTCTCAGTAATGCAGGAAGAAGCAGTTATGATTTGGCAGTGGTATCAGGTGGTTTTGTTTTGGACTTCTTTGGCATGAGGTTGGTTCCGGTTCCGTTGAAGCACTTGATGGGATTGATCTTCCATGTGCAATGCTAAATTTTACTAGAATTTACTAGGCCTCTGTTGTTTTTCTGCATGAGTGTGCACCTGAAGAAAATGTTACGCAGTGTTGTCTCTTTAGAGACATTTGCTGCAAGTAAGTAGGGAAGAAAATACAGCTGGTGTATGCATTTATATACACAAGGTCACGTGTGTGCACTGCATTTGAGAAAGGAATCTTTCTAAATATATGAGTGCTTATTGGAGTCTGTGGCATTTAGATATTGATGCATATTGATGTCTGCATAATTATCCTGCTTTTCACTTTTTAAAAATGTTTTGCTTTTGTTTTCTTGGGATTTTGTTTGCTTTTCTTTTTAAGTTGGAAGCAGTTAAGTTCCTCTTAGCCCAAAACTCTAAGGTGATCAAGTTTTAGGTGTTATCAAGATACTAAAATTGAATCATTGTATCATCTGTGTCTCAATCTTTTCCAAAATCTTTGCATGTATTTTTCTAAAGTCGTTGAATCTTTACTATAGAATTTACTTCCTAAAAGCTGTAGTAAATGTGCGTATGAAGGGAGGAGGTATATTTTTCCCAAGGTCAAACTTAGTGGCTTAAAGGCTGTCTTCCTATTTAAATACTTTTCTGTGCTCTATAAGCCTGAACAGAGCATTTCTCAGTTCCTTTTTAAGAAGTCTTTCTTTTCTCCCTTGCATCTTTCATATTCTTGTTGTGACAGTTTTGTCAAAAATTTGAAAGAATTTGGTGAGCTTTCTCGTGGATGAGTTCTGCACCTAATCCTTCTTCTAATTTGTTGTTTTGTGTATTGAAAGCTATACATCCATGGATGCCCTACCACTGCTTAGTGGACTTCCTTAGCCCTTGCTTGGACATGTGCACACCTCCTCTGGCATTGCTAGGACTGCCATTTCTTTTCCCAAGACATTTACCTTACTGATTTAACAGTTCTGAAAGTGTTCCTTCTAGCAGTTTGCAAGTAGCAACTCTTAATGTAGCTATGGGGTTATCATGGGCTGGCTGCCTCTAGCAGAAGGTAGAGGCACATTTAGGAAAGTACCTGCTGTGGACCACTCTATTAGAAGGAGCTGATGAAAGTTGTCTCCATCAATGTGGTTGCAATCAGCAGAAGGCATAGGGCCAAATTTCTCCTTTTTTTTTTCTTTATGCAGTTAAGTTAGGATCAAGCCCATTTAGGCTCCTTCTTTATTGACTGGAGAGACATGAACACTTCTAATTAGAGTTTAGTTTAACAACAATCTTAACCCTGAGATGCCAAAGCCTCTCCAGTGGTATGAAAGCAGTTTAAAGTGGCTGACATACCAGTGCTGGCTTCCTAAGGAGAAATTAGGCAAGGATCTTCTGCTGCCTCACAAACCTTCAGTCCTAGTAGAAGGAAGGACCTATCAGTGAATCCAGTGCTGTGCTTGCCATTTCTCCTCTGACAGTGTAAATGGTTGTGCTTTTTTCTTGTTGAGGTTTATTGCTAACCCTCAGATCAGCTCATACACAGTGTGCTTGGAAAACAAAGCAAGGCTGGGCTCAAAAAAAAGAGAGCTCAACATATGTAGGAAGGGAATGCTGGTGGAGTGGGGACAAGTGGAAGGTGTATTCAACTGAAGGAAGTTCATTGTTGGGTCAAAAACATAGAACAAAACAGAAAAACAAACAGATTTTTATTACAATTAGTAAAATTTCTGTATGCTGTTTTGCCACATCTGCTCAAGCTGCTGATTCTTTACCACAACTGGAATGCTTCATATGAGGGATGGTGGGGAGCAGTGCAGAGCCATCACATTTAGTAGGATGGGCTCCAGCTGCTGAATTGCAGCTGTCTATCCTTAGACATCTTCTATATTTAAAAAAAACACATGTAATCTGTGTGGTTATGAGCTATGCCAGGACAAGCACAGAACAGTTTTCAGACTTTACAGAGGCACCAGAATAATTTGACAGACATAGGTGGTTTCTATGAATTTGGGCCAATAAGTGAAACAGAAGAGTCTGGTAAGAAAAATGTGAAAGGGAGAAAGTGCTCTTGTGACTTTTTTAGTAGAGTTTTGCAGACTCAGAAATCTCAGATAATTTCACTTGAAATATGCTTAATTCCTTGTCCAAATATAAAATAATCCTTTTATGGTCTCCCTCAGTTACTAGTTAAATATGAAAGTTTTTGCCATTGCAATCCAGAACATACAGGGATTCTTGCAGAAAAACCTGAGATTTCCCATACTCACTGTTTCTTCTTTCTCTTCGCTTTCAGGGTTTGAAACTTTCTTGTATCACAGTCAGGACAAAACCATTCATTGCCCAGAGGTTTATAGTCTTTGTATCCATAAATCAGATATAAAAATTAATGTTATT
>VZUA01093087.1:0-13134 GCA_013401035.1 Horornis vulcanius
CTGAGGAGCTCAAAGTGTTTCCCATGGTTTGAGTTGTGCTGGGTTTGTTTCTGCCCGTGGGGAGCCCCAGGCTGGCTCCTCCGTGGGGCCCAGCTCAAACCTGAGGTGGGCAACTTGTTTTAACCACAGCCCAGAGAAAAATGATCAAGTTAAAGATAAAATAATCCCTCTGTGGTTTGAGTCAGTCCCCCTTGGCCGTGTGTGAGGTGATGAGGGAGTTGAAGAGGGTGGCAGTTGGAGGGAAAGTCAGAACCCTAAAAATACCCATCAGCTTCCTGCTGGCTTCTTCCTGTGCACAGGAGCAGCAGCTCCTCTCGGGGCACAGTTTCTGTTGGCTGTCAAGTTAAAGATAAATTTATTATTATTGTTATTATTAGCATTATTTCCCCTCAAAACGAAACAATCTTGCAGCATCTCCTTGGTGAAAGGTGCCAAAAGCTCTCCTTGCCCTGTCAGCAGAAAGAACCTTCTCCTTTTCTGAATAAAACTTGGTCACTTTTTAGTCCAGTGTAAATAGAGAAATCACTGATTTCACCAGTAGTGGTTCTTCTTGGTATCATTACGTTCCCAGAGCAGCCACTTGGCCTATGATTTGGTGCTTTAATTTCCTTTAAATCACCTTTTCCACATCGGAGTGTCGTGGTAGAAGTTTGTTTTGGCATCTTTCAGCACCCAGATTAATTTGTAGTTGGAAATCTCTGGCTCTGGCCATGCTTTTAACATATCCTGCCCTTGTCCTGACAGAACAGCAACGGGTCATGCTGCTCAGCAGGTCTCCCTCAGGCCCCAAGAAGTATTTCCCTATTCCAGTGGAAAACCTGGAGGAGGAAATCCGGATACGCTCAGCAGACGAGGGGAAGCTCTTCAGGGAGGAGTTTAATGTGAGTTTTTACACGTGGGTGCCTGAAAATCAGGGGGAAACCAAAATATCTGTGAATATTTTTGTGTCTGGTGCATGATTGGTGCTGTTCCTGTGGGTTCTGTCGTGTGTGGGGACCCTTCATCTGTATAAAACCTGGAATTTTTACTGATTTATGATGCTAAATTGGTTTTATATGAACTGTTTGCCTCTTGCTGACATTTAAAGGTGGTCTTTAGTGCTTGCCTGAAGCTGGAGGAGAGGAACTTCGAATCTGAATCTCTTTAGCATTGATTTTTTTGATGGTGATGGAGGAGTTTGGGGGATCTGGGTGTTTCACCTCCGTGGAAGTACTCAGAGAAGAGGACACAGCGTGGCCTTAATATTGCCCTGCTGGGGTTTGACTTCTTTTTTTGCTGATAATTCGACTTTTTGCTCTTGGTTACCATGCCAGCACTCCCCTCTTTGCAGCTCCTGTGCCCTAGCACAGAGTTTCTGTGAGCTGTCTCAGCTTTCAGGGTGTTCCTGTTGAGCCTTGGGCAGGGTTTTGTGCCCAGAGCCTGAGCCTGGCTGTGGGGATGGAGTACCTGAGCCTGTGCTGGGCTCCTGCAGGATTCCTGTGGAGAAACAGCACCAGGAGCCTGCATTTGGGGCCTTTTCCAGACTTTTTATGACTTCTTTGCACTTCCCTCAGCAGCAGAAGCAAAGCAGGAGCTGAAATGTCAGGCATGGATTAGGGAGAGCCAATGCACGTGTTAATTAGGCCGGCTGTTGAGTTACCTTCTTAATTGGGAGCATATTTAGAGCTGCACTTTGGTTGATGATAAATTTAGACCACAGAATTTTGCCTTATCAGACAGGGGAATTGTGGAAATCCTTATCAAAGCTGACAAAAGGAAAGTGAGA
Source organism: Horornis vulcanius (assembly GCA_013401035.1). NCBI lineage: Eukaryota > Metazoa > Chordata > Aves > Passeriformes > Scotocercidae > Horornis > Horornis vulcanius. The sequence continues at coordinate 1,766 of VZUA01093087.1, forward strand.
GCCAGCTTGACAAGGTGTGCGCTGGTGAATTTTGACTCTGCCGATGCATTTCCTCTGAGGTTCAGAGTGAAACAAACCATCTGGTTTAATTTTTAAACCTTTCTTTGCTTCAGTAATTTTCTGCCCCGCTCTCTGAGCACCCAAAAACCTGGGGTCTGATCCCCAAAAAGGAGCAGGGATGGGGTTGGGGGTTGGATGGGGTTGATGCTCGAGGTATTTTTTCCTGTGGGGCTGGATGAGCTGCCTGCTCCAGCCTGAGAGGGCTGGAAGTGCCCAAGGCCAGGTTGGATGGGAGGTTTTTCAGTAAAATATTTTATCGAATCCCAGAATGATTTGGGATGGATAAATCCACTTCCTGGGATAGTGGAAGGTGTCCCTGCCCATGGAAGGGTGGGACTTGATGAGCTTTAGAAGATCCTTCCAACCCAAACCCTTCCAGGATTCTCTGGTTCTGTGCCTCAGCCCTGCCCTGGGGATGCTCCAGGGATCTCTGCCCACTCACCACAGCCTGATGCCACATGTCAGGGGCCAGGCATCCCTGGGAATGCAGACACAGCAGCTCCAGAGGGAATGAGGAACAAATTTGGGCGGACAGTGGTGAGCCGTGGCAGCCAACACTGCCCAGGCACGTGCACCAACCTGAAAAGTTTGGCCCAGAGTGATTTTTTTTTGGGTAAAAATAAAGATGAAGACACTCATCAGGCAGAAAAGAGTTCTGAGGACACTTCCTGACTTTGAGGACAGTTCTTTTAGATTTATGTGCCCAGTGGTGTTCTCCAGCTCCTTTGATTTTGCCCTTAGAGCCTGAATGACCCTTAAGAGGTGCCTTGCACCCCTTGGACACTCACCAGAATAGCAGAGGCTCCTTTTTTTTTGTTATGTGATTGCTTTGTGAACATTGGATGCTGGAAGAGTGTGTTCTTTCTTCATGGGAAAAAGAGGAAAAAAAAAATTAATTTTTTTTTCTTTCCTGTAAAGCCCCTACCTCTGTTGATTATCTCAGGAAGTTTGGGATTATTGCCTTGATTTTCAGATTAATTACTGAAAAGCTTCCCCCTAAGAGTTTTCTTTTGGAATTTTAATTCTGGCTGGATTAAGGCATCCCTGTGGCTCATTCAGTGCTAAAGAAGGAGGACATTTTGCTCATTCAGTGCTAAAGAAGGAGGAAATTTTGCTCATTCAGTGCTAAAGAAGGAGGAAATGTGCTGCTCCTGGGTGGGTTGAGCCTCTCAAGGCTTCAGTGGGATTTTAGGGTTGCTGCCCACAGGACAGGTCAGCGTGTGGTGGCAGCAGATGAGCCAGGGCCAGCAGGACTCGTCAGCTCCTCGTGATTTGGGGTGATGGGAGGATGTGCTGAGGAGCAGCCGGGGTGAATCACATCCTCCCCAGGGTGGGAGCAGGAGCTGGGCTCTGCCCTTGCCCAGGGCTCACCACCCACTCTGGGCACCAGGAGCTGCCTGGGAGGATGCCAAGGCCTTGCAGAGGTCAGGAGCAGGGCATGGAGAGGTGATTTGGCCAGAAATTATTCATTTTCATGTGTTTCTCACATGAAAAGCCAGAAGATCCCTGGCTGCTAAATGAAAATTGGGTGCCTGACTTTTAAGTTTGAAGGGGTTGTGTTTAAAAAGATAATTATTTCATAGAGTCACAGAATGGTTTGGGTTGGAAGGAGCCTAAAGATCATCCAGTTCCAACCCCTTGCCACGGGCAGGGACACCTTTTTACACAAAAATTTAATTTATGTACTTTAATCAGCAGAATGGGCTGATAAAAAGCCACGAGCTTCATTCACATCAGGAATTGAGCAGTCTGCTGACTGCAGCTTTCTTCCTCGACCCTCCTTTAACCTCCTTTCTTTTCCATTCACAGCTCTGTGTGCCATGAAAGCCCCAACAGACCAAACCCACAATGCAGGGTGCTGTTTCCTGTGTGGTGGAGGATCAGGGCTGCCCATGCCCCCCTCTCCTGTGTCACCCTGACAACCTTTGCTGTTCTGGGGAATTCCTGCCCTGCTCTCTGCCTGCCAGGGCTGCTTGCCTCGCCTCTGCCCTCCCTGAGCAGGATTTTCCTTGCCCTGTGTGACTCAAACTGGGCAGGGGAGGGGAGTGGGAGAAGGTTGTGGTGTCTCCTCAAACTGCTGGGATTTTACCTCAGTGGGATCCACCCTGCTGGCCCTGGGGGTTTGGGGGCTCAGTTAAAGGAACTTCATCAAATTCACTGAAAGGAACTTCATGAAATCCACTGAAAGGAATTTCATGAAATCCACTGAAAGGAACTTCGAGAAATTCCTTCCCAGTTCTGGTTTGGTCCATTTGCAGTGGCAGCATCTCAGCTGTGGAGAAGCTGCACCTTGGGCACCTCCTTGCTTTCATCTTCACCCTCTTCTCTGTTTTTTCCTTTGGTTTATTGCCCTCCCTGACTGTTTGAGGTTTTTTTTAAGCCAGACTAAATTTACCTGCGCTCAGCTCTCTCTGACAGCTCACAGAACACAGCTCATCCTGCCTAAAAAACCTCACAAATGATATTTCCTTCCTCCTTTTCACCCAGGGCTGGGCCTTCACCTGCAGAGCTGAGCAGAATTGGACATTTGATGTCCTCAGCAGCGAGGGGGTCAGGCCCCAGCCCTGTTTGAGTGCTGAGCCCAGTGTGGGTGCCAGCAGGGGCTGGGTCACCCTGGCAGATGGCAGCTCCGGGCAGCAGCTAAATATTAACAATTTAACAATTTAAACAATTTGCTAAATAACTCTGATCTCTGAAGGGAAAAAAATTCCTTCCCTCTCCCCAACTGCTGAACTCATTGTCTGGAGTGAAATCTGCCAGGATGGAGGGGTTAAAGTTACTGAAATATCTTTAGTTCTGTTCGATGCAATTTTTCCCTAAGCCCTGTACAGTCAAAATTATTTGTTTTCTAACACATTGACTCTGTGGTTTTGTTTTGTTGTTTTTTTTTTTTTTTTCCAGTCATTAACCTCTGGATATGTGCAGGGAACGTTTGAAATGGCAAATAAGGAAGAAAACAGAGAGAAGAACAGATATCCCAACATCTTGCCATGTAAGCCATTCGCTTTTCTTTTAAACCAGACAATTAATTTTGGCACAGAGCTGCCTGTTGCTAGTGTTCATGTGCTGAAAATACTCAAATAATAACAATTTCACTGGTCAGAAATGCTGTTTGTGTCTTGTCTGTGATTTGGGAAGTCTGTGCTTTTCCAGGCCTCCTGCTTGCAAGGAAATTTCAGATTTAATAACTTGCCAGTGTCCTTGTTTCCTTTCAGATGATCATTCCAGAGTGATTTTGACCCAAATTGATGGAGTCCCACCTTCAGACTACATTAATGCATCATATATAGATGTGAGTTGAGAGTTGCCCACAGCTGGCCAAACTTTGGGAACTAAAGAAGTAATTCTCTGCTAGCACACGTTGGCCTTTCACCTTTTAACTTCTGTGGCATTTATTTCCACAGGGTTATAAAGAAAAGAACAAATTTATAGCAGCACAAGGTAACTCATTCTCATTTCTCTCTTCTCTTTAGCTTAGGGCTGAGCACATTTAATTATAGATGTGTTTGAAAGGGTGTTTTTAGCTGCAGGTGGTGGTCAAGTGTGAGGCTGGATTCAGAGGTTACAGTTGAAATTAACTTGAAATATGTCTGAGGTGACCAACTGCCCCTGGACCTGTAGGTTCTGCTCTGAGCAGAGCCTCATTTCCCCCTCCTTTGCTTCCAAATTGGTGTTTCCTGGTGAGCCATTCCAAGTTTGTAGTGGTCTCAGGGAGCCTTGGCATGGGGGAGAGCTGCAGAGTAGGAATTCCAAATGTTGCTCCTGCCGTAGTTAAAAGATTAAATAATGTTTAAGAATTGATGTGGTAGAGAATCTCCCAGTGCCTAAAGGGGCTCCAGGAGAGCTGGAGAGGGACTGGGGACAAGGGATGGAGGGACAGGACACAGGAAGTGGCTTTAAGCTGAAGGAGGGGGGGTTTAGATGGGATTTTGGGCAGGAGTTGTTCCCTGGGAGGGTGGGGAGGGGCTGGGATGGAATTCCCAGAGCAGCTGTGGCTGCCCCTGGATCCCTGGCAGTGCCCAAGGCCAGGTTGGACATTGGGGTTGGGACAGTGGGAGGTGTCCCTGCCATGGCAGGGGCTGGAAAGTAAAATGTTCTTTAAATCCTTTCCAACTCTGACCACTCTGGGATTCTATGAGTGATACTTCAAGAGAGGAGATTTCTTCTAAAAATGTAAATTTGAGGCACAATTATGTAAAAGAAAACGTGGGGGGGGTTATTATTTAATACAAAAACATACAAATTTGGTACATTCCAAAGCTGTGCAGCTGTAGCAAACCCAGCTCTGGTGCCCAGGGCAGGGGGCTGGGACTGCTCTGGGATCTGCTCTGGGATCTGCTCCCTCCCTTCTCCTGAGCATTTCCCTGTTCTCTCTGCAGGACCCAAGCAGGAAACAGTCAATGACTTCTGGAGGATGATCTGGGAGCAGAAATCAGCCATTATTGTCATGTTAACCAACCTGAAAGAAAGAAAAGAGGTAAAGAGCTTTCACTCTGCTCTGGGATGTGTCCCCTGTGCTCCAAAAGCACTCGTGGCTGCTCAGGGGCTGCCCAGGTGCTTTTCTGACCACTTCCTGCCCTGGCCCCTGTCAGCACAGCTGGGTTTCTGCTCAAAAATGTAGTTTTCACTTCTAAAATACCCATTTATATCAGGTGATCCCAAGGAGAAAATTCTGATGGCCACTTGTGTCCTGCATAGCCCAGAGCCAAAGGAAAACTCCCGTGGTTTTATCCCAGTGTAGGGCTGCACTCATGGGTGAGGTTAATGAGGAATGAACATAAAAACTCTGTTTATTTTCTTGAGTATTAGGTGTCAAAATACACAGTTTGTCGACTAAACCATGAGAAATTAAAGCTGCTTCGTTGTGAGGGTTCTGCTGTTCCTTCCTGTCCCCTGGGCACAGGAATTCCTTGTTCTCCTGGACTTGATCCTCCTGCACTTCTGCTGCTGCTTGCTGAAGCTCAAACAGCAAAGCCAGACCTGGAGGGTCAATTCCCAGTGTGGGCAGCCAGAATTGCTAAATCTGGATATTCCTGATGGCTCCAAATGAGAACTGCTTTGAATTTTGCACTGGCTGCAGCTAAAGCTTGAAAGCAGTGGAAACCTCACAGTCCCCACAGCTGGGCACCCTGTACCAAAGCTGCCAAACTGAAACAAAAGCTGTGGGGGCTGAGTAGGTTCAAAAAAAAAAACAACTCAAAGCCGTTCTCACCTTCTCTGCAGCAGTTTAAGAAGCTGTGCCAGATGAGGAGCTCTGCACACTCACAGCTGTGCTCACCTTCCCTGGTTTCAGCTGTGGGTGCTCGGCAGTGAAAGCAGAGTCAGGGTGATGAAACTCCCTGTGTTTGGTTCTAAAATTCCTGCTGGAACCCTGGGCACTGAGAATTCCAGGCTCTCTGTGCTGCCAGACCCCCAAGCAAACCCTGCCCTGGCCTGAGGCCATGGAAAAGCTCCCAAAATTGAGTGACAGCACTGGGATTGTGGTGTGGAGTTTGGATAGAAGTGTGTGACAGCACAGGGTGCAACACTCAGAGTTTAAGGTTTTAGTATATAGAAATATATATATAAAGCACGATGGAGGTTTTAGGGTGTGGGCTGAGTCCTTCTTTTTCACCTTCTTTTTCATGGGTCTGGGTGATATTTTGAAATTGGGAAGAAAAATCTGCATTGCGGGCCACAGGTGGTTGGTTATGGGGTTAAAAGTAAAAATAATTGAGGTGTCATCTCATAATTGGACAGTTTGTGCTTAAAAGGCCTTGCAGAGAAAGAGATTTGGCTCCATTTTAATTTTGGTAGCTTGAAATGCTGCAGAACTCACAGCTTGTGAGACTAACATAGATAAGAATTAATAAATCTGAGTCCAAATAAGAAATACTCGAGCATTTAATCCCGACTCTGGCAAAAAGAAGATAAAACGCACCAAATTCCCTGTGTTTGGTGCTAAAACTCCCTGTGTTTGGTGCTAAAATTCCCTGTGTTTGGTGATAAAACTCCCTGTGTTTGGTGCTAAAACTCCCTGTGTTTGGTTGTAAAATTCCCTGCATTTGGTGCTAAAATTCCCTGTGTTTGGTGCTAAAACTCCCTGTGTTTGGTGCTAAAATTCCCTGTGTTTAGTGATAAAATTCCCTGTGTTTGGTGCTAAAATTCCCTGTGTTTGTTGCTAAAACTCCCTGTGTTTTTGTGCAGGAGAAGTGTTTCCAGTACTGGCCTGACCAGGGCTGCTGGACCTACGGGAGTATCCGTGTGTCAGTGGAGGATTGCATCGTGCTGGTGGATTACACCATCCGCAAGTTCTGCGTGCAGTCGGTGAGCTCACAGCTGCTCCTGGCGGCTCAGGAAATCTCAAATGTTGGCTTGGAAGAAGTGTAGGCAGTTCATTTAGGAGTGGAGAAAGGTGTGGTGCCTCTCCTGGGCAGGGAAGCAAGGTCTGCCCACGGAATATCCACTGTAATTCGTGGGTTGAGAGAGGTTCTGGATTTTTGCTCTCAGTGATGCCCAGCACAGAAGCAGGGATGTGGTTTTTTTGGGAAAAAAAAAATTGCACAGATAAAAAATGAGTGAATTTGGATCTATTTGGCTATTTGGAAGAGTCTGTCTCACTCTTTGCAATCCTCTCCTGGGATTATTCCACTGAAAATTAATAATAAATGATATTTTTCCTGAGTGTTTTTATTTTACACGCACTGTAAACTCCCAAGTCCTTGAGTCAGGCTGGGAGTGTGGTGGGGAATAAAGCCATAAATAACCATGGCAGTTTGTTTATGAATCTTTGCATGAAAAATGAGATGTCAGACTCAGAGTCTGGGTGTTCCTGCAGCTCCACGAGGGATGCAAAGCTCCAAGGCTCGTGACACAGCTCCACTTCACCAGCTGGCCGGATTTTGGGGTGCCTTTCACACCTATTGGCATGCTGAAATTCCTGAAAAAAGTCAAAACCTTGAACCCTGCCCATGCTGGACCAATTGTGGTACACTGTAGGTATGTATGTGCTCCTCAGGCCATTCTTAGTGGCTTGGCCTGGAGTTATTTATATAGATTTAGATTTTTTAAAAACGTATTTTAGTATCTTTTTTAAGATTTCATGTATATTTTATATATTTTTCTATATGTGTTTATATTTATGGATGTATTTGCTCACATATTTCTATTCAAGGGTAATAATCTGCTGAGTTTTTGAGAGCCCAGAGTCAAAACAATTTCCAAAGCTCTGTCTTTGCTGTCAGTTTAATACTCAAACAGAAGTTGTTGTTCTGCTCTTTGGAGTTTTGGGGTTTTTTTATGAGGGATCCCCATTGTTTGGTATAAATCTGTTCTTTGTCAGAAAAACAGACTGGTGATAGAAATCTGTGGCCTTTGCCACTCAGTGCTGCTCTGGGAATTCAGCCCCCCACTTCTCCCACAGTCAAACTGCAGTTTTTTAATGGAAATTAGCCATGAAATGCCTGAAAAGTTTGGAAGAAAGACTTGAATTCAAGAGACTTAAATGCTGCAATTTTAAAAAATGTGCTTCATCCCAGTCCAGAACCAAGTTGGTCACTCACACGGGCACATCCTGCTGTCAAAAGCTGCTGCTAAACTGCTGAAATCTTTAATGAAACTAAAACCAAACTCCCAAACACTTGGAACAGAATAATTGCAACCTCTGTAGCAACTGTAAACTCACCCCTGAGCAAGAAGTGGCTCTTCAGGAGCAATTATCATTGCAAGGGTAGAATAAAAAGAACACAAGAGCAGATTGAAAAGGAAAGAAGAGAAGCTTTGTCTGTTTGGGTCTTGTTTTTAAGGAAAAAAGTTGTAAATTCCTGTGTTTGTCTCTTTTTCCTTGCTGGAAATGTGTGCTAGTGAAAAAGATTTGTCCTGCTGGGATTTACCTTCTCTCCCAGGTGTCATGAATAAAAGGCTTGGAAAAAAAAACCATTTAGATGGGAAAAGTAGATTTGAGTTGTCTCAGTTGAGAATATTTTTGTAGCCCTTTGCTGTGTGTGGAGTCTCATTCTGGGCTTGAGCTTTATTTGGCAGCAGCAGGAAATGCTGTGCTTGGTTTAACCAGCAGAAGGAAAGAAAAAAGCAAGGAAAATCCCAAATAATTTCCTAAATACCTGCAGAGATTTAAATCTGAAGGGCCAGCAGAGCACAGTGAGGCTGTTGTGCATCAGGGTCAGAAATAGAGGACAGAGGTGACACTGAACTTCCATCCCAGTTCAGGATGTGACACCACTGAATTGTTGGGAAGAGGAAAGGGAAGCCCATCAGCAGTGAGTAACCATCCATTTTTAGGGAGCCTGTAGAAAAATCTGGCCCAAACCTCTCCAGTGAGTTTTTGGAAGTGAATAAAACACTGATTTGGCATTTGGAAGTCAAGGAGTGCAAATGAGGAGTGGCAGGATTTTTCTGCTGGTTCTTGTGTTCTATAAGTTTTTGGAAATGGGTTTTTCTTTAAGAAATAGAATTTTTTTCAGTGGGTAGAATAGGGGTTTTTAAGAAATAAATAGAATTTTTTCAGTTGGAAAATTTCAGCGAGGATTTTTTCAGAGAGGCTTTGAGGAAGAGCTGAGTGAGGGATGCCACAAAGCAGGCTGAGGATGGGGACACTCAGAGGGATGTCATGGTGGATGTCCAGGGTGGGGAAGTCACCAGCTTCAGCAGGGATGGAATCCAGGGCTGATCTGATCAGGGAACTGTGGGAGGGAGCAGGGATGTGTAAAAAGGGATCGTGGCTGGAAAGGGAAGTGAGGAAGCTGAGCTGAGCTCCCAGGAATGAGCAGTGAGGGCCAAGTGAGAACTGGGGAGGGGACATCAGAGGTGGCTTCCAGGGCTGTCAGGAGGAGAACAATCTCTTTTAAGTGGGAATTAAGGCATGAGGGGGATTCCTTGTGGTGCCAGAGGGCTGACATGGATGGATGGAAGGGAGAGGGAAGGGAACCTCCACCGTCCCTCCAGACCTCTGGAACAGTGGAGCTCGTGGGCTTTGGTTTCCCTGCTGGTAAAGCGTGTGTGGAAATGAAATAATTTTACTACAAATCCAATCCTTTCTCTTTTCTGGTGTTATTGAAAACCTAACGTTGCCTTGCTGAGGTTTGCTTTGTGGTTTTGAGCCTGGGAGGGGAGGGGAGATGTTTTTTCTCGTGTTCCTGGAGGTGTTTGTGGCCACCGCAGCCAAGCAAACTGCCCGGAGGCAAAAGGAGAGGCACTCATGACTAGTACAGGATGCCATGCCCTTTTCCTCTGGAAGGAAGAGCTGAAAGACGCTGGAATTTTGTCATTTCTAACAGTCGTGCTCCCTCTCGTGGCTTTTAAAGATATAAAAACCCAAAAGTGTTTAGGGATGGTGACGCTGGGAAACGCGGAGCTAAAAATCACGAAGAGAATAATTAAAATTCTCTCTTAACCCGAATTGTTAGAGATGGTCAAGCAGATTCTTTTTTCAAATGTCTTTTTAAATAGAATTCCGGGGTGAGAATTCTGGGGTCAGCATCAACGGGGAAGAGCTGGGTTTTTATGCTAAAATCACCCCTCGTTTTTTGCTGAACTTGTTTAAAATGAAAAAGGGGGAGGTTTAGATTGGCTATTGGGAAATAAGGGAAATATTGGGAAAGGGTGACCAGGCATTGGGACAGGCCACAGGGGTGGGAGGGGTTTAAGAGCCCTGTGGATGTGGCACTTGGGGACATGGCGGGGAACTCAAGGATCCGCCACAACTTCTCCAGCCTTCCCAATTCCACGATTCGGTGAGATTTCAGGATTCCCAGGGAGCATTGCAGTGCAGGGCGGGCAGGAGGGTCAGTGCTGCAGCAATTCCTGCGGGTGTGGGTGGCTCCACGGAGGTTTGTGTGTGTCTGTTCCCTCCCCAGCGCTGGCGTGGGGCGCACGGGCACCTTCATCGTCATCGACGCCATCATCGACATGATGCACGCGGAGCAGAAGGTCGACGTCTTCGAGTTCGTCTCCAGGATCCGCAACCAGCGGCCCCAGATGGTTCAGACTGATGTGAGTGCACCCAAATCACCCGAAATCCCAACTTTCCCTGGGCAGAGAAGGAAATTCCGCTCCGTTCCCGCTCTGTTGCGCAGCACCTGGTGTTGGACAAAAGGTCCAAGTTGCTTGGAGCAACCTGGGATTAGTGGGAGGTGTCCCTGCCCATGGCAGGGGGTGGGACAGGATGAGTTTGAAGGTCTCTTCCAACCCCAGATCATTCTGGGATTCTTGAATTCGAAAATGCACAAATCCCAGTGGGGTGGGGGAGAAGACCACCTAAAAACACTTCATTTTCAGGAGTCATTTCCTGGTTTTCCCATTCACACAAGAGTGAAATGTCAGAGAATATGGGTGGAAATGTGAGAGAAACAGGAAAACTCTGGTTTAGAGTAGTAATTTCTAATTATTATTATTTTAATAAGTAGGAGATTGTCACCAAACAGTGGCAAGACAAGGAGCAGTGGTTTTGAACAGCCAGAGGGCAGGGCTGGATGAGATTTTGGGAAGGAATTGTTCCCTGGGAGGCTGGGGAGCAGCTGGGCTGGAATTCCCAGAGCAGCTGTGGCTGCCCCTGGATCCCTGGCAGTGCCCAAGGCCAGGCTGGACATTGGGGCTTGGAGGGACAGTGGGAGGGGTCCCTGCCATGGCAGGGGTGGCACTGGATGGGATTTAAGGTCCCTTCCAGCCCAAACCATTCTGTGATTTTTAAAGAAGTCCCAGAAATCCTCATTTCCTTCCCTGTCCCTTCCAGATGCAATATTCCTTCATCTACCAAGCCTTACTCGAGTACTACCTCTACGGTGACACGGAGCTGGATGTGTCATCCCTGGAAAAACACCTCCAGACTTCCCACAACGCAGCCCCAAACCTGGTCAAAATAGGGCTGGAAGAGGAATTTAAAGTAAGCATGGAAATCTTTCCCACAGGATTTCCAAGATACAACTCAAGAGGGTAAAAGTGTAACCTTAGAGGTGCATAAAAGGGAAGAAGTTGTTTTATGTGGTGGTGGTTGTGAATGGGGCCTTGCTGAACAGCCTGTTCCCTAAATTCAGATTCTAATCTAATTCCTCATTCAGAGCTGTCATCCCGTGGCCTTTCCCTGAATGTTTTTTGTTTGTTTAGAAAAGAAAAGTGGAGTGATTCTCTGGGTCCTGGTGCAGGTTGCCAGATCAGATAATGCTGGAAGAGGAAGCTGGATTAGGTGCTTCTAATCTGTGGGATTGTTAACTCCGAGGTGACTGACAGCAGGGAGAGCTGCAGGGGGTGTACAGGGCTGGTGCTGAGTGTCCAGGCTGTCAGGAGAAAAACCTCCAAAAAAAAACCCCAAAAAACCC
>VZUA01093098.1:1670-13072 GCA_013401035.1 Horornis vulcanius
TGGGTTTTTTCTTAGCTGAACTTAATTTTCAGAGTTTCGGGGTTTTTAACACCTTTGGGCATATCAGGTTTTAGGATGCCTAAAAGGATCATAACTTAAAGAAAAATAGCTACAATTCATAGATGCTGGAGTGTTGTGCTTTATTCTTCTCCAAAATGAGAAGAGTTTGAGTGGGATCAGGGAGCTGCTTCATTGGTAGATGGAATGAGCAGATGTCTGTGTGGTGTAGCTTAGTGCTGTGACAAGAGGGCAATGGCTGAGAGGTGGTGCCCTAGGAAAAAAACAAACCTTTCCTGGCATAGTTTTCAATCCTGAGTTGGCTCAGGGGAACTGAGTGAGAATTTCAGACTCTGCTTTACTGCTTCAGTCAATGGCACCTACCCATGCCAATTAAGCTTTGTTGCCCTTTGTATCAAGTGCATGCAGGGCTGTTCTGTGAGTTGCTGTGGGCTATTTTGCTGAACCTGCACATGACAAAATAGTTTGCATTTGAGTAACATAAGTACTCTTTTGCAGATGCTTAAACAGAAATCTGGAAATATTATAAACATGTCTTCTGTGGCATCCAGCATCAAAGGTCAGTAGCTTGCTAGAGTTCCTTATATAAATTTTTAAGATGATAGATATACAATATAAATATTGGACAACTTGGAACTTAGAGGATATTCTAAATTCAAAGCTATTTCTAAATCCTGTGGTTAGGGGGAAAAAAGTGAACACATTCAACTCAAACATAAACGTAAGGACACAGGAGGAAAATTGTAGAAACTCCAAGATCCTTACCTCTGAACTTTTTCAGTGTTTTGTGGCATCCTTTTTACCAGAATTTATTAACTAAAAGGAATTGCTTCTAGTGATATCTTCATACGTATGTTCTTCAGAGATATAATGAAGAAATGACAATTACATAAGTGCTCTAACTATGCTTTCAAATGAAGCCTGATCATGACTAACAGATGAATTTCTGCTGTTTCCAAATCTTTGCTGCTTGTTACATTTTCTAGACTAGACCCCAGACTTAGATTATTGAAAGACTGTGTGCTTTCCTCTGGTGTATACCTGGGTAGAATTCTGGCAGTTGGCATTTTAGCTAGCCTGCCCTTATGGAGAGGCTACAGCTGCTACAGGAAATGCTGGAGTCCAGAAGNACAGGTGTGTCTACAGTACTTCAAAGGCTGCAGTTATTGGGCTAACAAAGGCTGTGGCTGCTGATTTCATTGAACAAGGCATCAGATGCAACTGCATATGTCCTGGTAAGTGTTCTTACATTATTCTGTGAACTAGGAACAAATGCTAGAAGGACAGATTGAGTTTGGCTTTTTTAACAAAGAATAGACTTGCAAGTGGTAACTAAAGTTACCAGCAGTCTACAAGAACAGAGCATGCTTGAAAGCCTTAATATAAAAAAGTTGTTATTCTGTGGTTAAACTGGATTTTTAGTCTAATTAACCTAGTATCTGCACTTTATACATACATTACACAGTATTTGAATTGTTGTTTTCAAAGATGCAGTCTAGGAAGTTAGGAGCAGGCACTAACAGTGTTAACAGTGTTTAACTATCCAAAAAGTATTGACTCTAATTCTTAAAACTCTTGCCTTCTACTGAAATTTAAAATTCTGTGCTCTATTGGTAGCTTTGCAGTCTTTCTCCTGAATTATGCTACAAAGTTAGACATAGGTGTTAAGACATACAAACAGAACAAACAAACTTTTGTCATGATTGCTGATGCAGTTGATTTTTAACACTGAATTTAAAATTTTGCTTAGGAACTGTTGACACGCCATCTTTACAGGAAAGAATCCAAGCCCGGCCTAACCCAGAACAGGTGAGAAAGCAATTTATCAGCTTGGCCACATGTGTATATATGTTTAACTCTCTTTAGAAAAAATAATATATAGCTGCACTTCTTTCCATATTTAAGAATGTCCTTAATCTGAGGGTACTGTGGATAACTTAACATTGCTGTCTCCTTTGAAAGTGTGGTCAGCTTGAAATCGAGACAGAAGCGTTAAGGCCAGACCAGAATTTAAGCCTCAGAAGGATAATACTGCTTAGTGAATGTAGAGGGTGTCATCCATGGAAGCAACTCCAAGTACTAGTTACAGTATCCAGTGCAAAAGTAGAGGACATTTTCTATTGTGGCATGTGTCTGCCACAACTTAGTGCAAAAACAATACAGACAGGGCATTCTGGCCTATGCATTTCAACATTATTTGGGATGCTTAAGCATCCTTATTAGAGAATGTGAAGTTCTCATTTGAAGGACATGGGAATATCTACCACCAAAGGAAGAAGGATTTTATGTTGGCTTTATTCTGGAACCAGAGATTTAGGTGCTTTCTAAAAGTCTTCTAACTTTTTTCAACCTGAAATACACATCCCTGTTGATTTTATGTTTTTCTAGCTTTAATTCCCTACTTAGTGCACTAAAGGAAATTATTACTAGAGGCCTGTTTCCAATATTGCTTTGTACATGTCAAGAGGTTAAATGAATTGCTTTTTTATTTTTGGTATACCAAATGTTCTTGTATATCCAGGCATTGAAAGACTTTCTAGCCAGACAGAAGACTGGCAGGATGGCTACTGCTGAAGAAGTGGCCCATCTCTTTGTGTACTTGGCCTCTGATGAAGTAAGTATAAACAATAAAATGTCTTGTCACAGAATCCCATGCTACTTTGCTGCTTCCCAGTAGAGAAGGTATTTGTTTCAGGATATTTTATATTCTCTTTGAGCTGGATTATTACAAAAATAAAAACAAAACTATCTTCTTTTACTGAGTTCATCCTGCAATACAAAAAGTATTCTGAACATTGACAGTGATTGCAAGGCATTATGTATTTGGTGCCATAGCCTGGTGGTTTCATGTCACTTGAGCAAATTGACTGACCCCCAGTCATCCTGAATGGTGAAATGAGCTTGTCAGCTTCACCAAGCCTGCACCATGGCCAGCTCATGTTTTATGGAGGTAGAATTAGTAGAGTTGCTGGAGATTTTAGCTATTGCTCAGGGTGAATCTGCCATTCCAGCATAAAGAAAACAGACCCACTGTGGTTGTTACACACCAGACTCTTGATGACCACTGCAAACAGCACCAACACTAATGAGCACACACCAACGTTATTTCAGCTGCTATAAATTTACTGAGACTAAAAACTGGACTGGATTTGTCTGGATGTGTCCAGCAGTCCTGATGTGCATACCAAAACACTTCAGTGGATTTAGTTCAGTATTAATGTTGCTAGTAGTCTGTTTCTCTATTTTACCTTGGTTTTAGTATTTTCATAATGCTAATAATTTTTTCCAGTCTGCTCATAGGATTTTCAACCAAGTGTAAACAGAATTCCATTTTTTCAATATATTCAGCATGTTTCAGCACTGACATAGGGAAGACTGTCAACAGCTCAGTTGCTTGCCCCACTATCTGTATCATCTAAGTTTTTAGTTAGGTCCCATTATAATTATTGGCTGAACTGGTCAGATTCTTCTCAGCTGGACAGACCTAATAACATCATATTGTGAGGTGTTTATTCCTGCAGGTAAGATCTGAAATCTAGCTTTTGTAAATATGTACTCTCAGGATGCATTCTCATCTTAATGCCTCTACTAATACTTCTGTCAGACTTCCTTGAATTAAGTAAAAAGCTTGAAATTCTATGTTTGTATCTATCCGGATATTATATTACTTACTAAGGTATTTTTGTAAAACAAAAAAAAATATATAAAGAGAGAGTAGATTTTTTTAATTTAAAGAAAAAGTGTTTTCCTTTAATTAATAGCCGTGAAAAATTACTTGAAATCATTGTTTATTTTATGTAATTTCAGTCTGCCTATGTGACTGGTAATGAACTAATCATCGATGGAGGATGGAGCTTGTGATTGACTCTACCTGCAAATGGAAATTCATACTATGATGGGCAAAAAATGAGGATGGTGTTTCTTGCAAAGATTGAGATCATGCATATGATGTCTTTCCAAACAGATTTGTTGCTATCTCTCTCTAGATTGATCTTATTGATTAGCTTTTCCTTAAATAGAGAAACACAGGAGTAAAATATACTTCATGTGGCTTCAATTTATGGCAACTCCAAAAACATGAAAGATCAGCAGTTTAATGTTTAAGATTTCAGGAGGCCAAAAATATTATTCAAGTTACAAAATCTGAGTTTTGTTTTAAGCAAAATCTGAGTGAAAGGAATTAGCTACTATCCTTATTCTCATCTTACAAGGCATTTGGAAATTAAATACGCACAATTAAATTTTCATGTACAGGAGCCACTATGCAAGGGTAGTACTCTAGCAGGTATGGATGGGGGTATATGTGAGAGGAGGATTCTTAAATACATGCCTGATCTTCAGGAATATGCTTGTCTTGTAGCACAAAAGCAAAAGGAGTGGATTTTACCACTCTAGATAAAGCCAATATATTTCTCTCCAAAATGATTTACTAATATTGGACAAATTATTAATGATGTACAAAATATTGGACAAAAGTAAAATCTGTTGCTAGGTACTACACTTTGGTGCTCTATGCCTTATTCTCAAGTACCAATACAGTTCACACTAAAGCACAAGGCAAAATTTCTCTGAAAAGGATTGTTTCTACATGAATGTGTGCTGATGGTTTTATTGTGATAGCACATGGTAGCTTTGAATCATGAAATAGAAACCTATTAGTATCAAGTTTCATACTCTGGTAAAAAATAGAGGTCCTGACCTAGAGAGCTAAGGCAATGAATAAGGTGAAGTCACAAAGCATTTGTTTTGTTAACATACTGCTCAAAAACAACATGAATTACATGGTGACTGCTTATAAATATGGTTACTTTTAACATAACATTATCTAGTTCATAAATGAAACTATGTAATTTATTGCATATCTTCATATACATTATATATATGTGAGGGAGTAATTAAGGACTAAGTGCTACTGAATATGATTCATGAGTAATTAAAGCACAGGAAAAACATAAAATATTGTGTGTGTTTCTGTAACAACAACTGCCATGTTTATAAAATTATTGCTTAAACTTTTCAGTATCAGCTGAAGCATTAATATATTCTTTGATTTCCAAGATAATGAAACACATCTAGTTAAAATCTGGCCTCTTATTTTAAAATAATTGTATGTAAATGTAAATTTTACAAATGAGAGAAGTATTGTGGATGTTGACTTCATGCCGGTCACTAGGGGTTTAACGTTTACCTTTAATCATGGTCGGTGCATTCTGACCTTGTAGTTTGTTTATGGGGTTTCACAGAATCTAATATTTCAATCAAGTGACCCTGGCAGCCAAGCAGAATCAGGCTGGGGCACAAATCCAAAGTTATCCAAAATGGCTCCAAAAATGTTCATTGACAGAAATTCAAATGTTAAAAATTGAGGCTGGCAGGAGATTGTTTCAGAGTTTAATATGAAGGCCAAAGTCTTTCATAGTAGGTGCAGAAGGTTTACCTTGAAAAGAGAAAATTTCCCCACTGCAGTAAAACAGGGAATAATTACTGTGTATTCTGAAAATATAATTAATAATCTGAGAGAAAATTCATTGTACTTATTACATATTGACCATCATTACTTTGCGTTTCTAAGCTCAATTGGAAGTGATTGGTGATTATAGTACACAGTTGCTGCTCAAAAATTGTGGCTGCTGTTGTTCTTGTCAAAGCACTTGTGCAAGAAAATAAATGCCACCTGCCTTTAAATTGCAGTAAAGGCACAAAGGGCTTTTTTTAGTGGTAGGCCAAGAATCTGGTGGACCAGAAAAGTAAAAACCATCAGAGCTTGCTGCCTCTTGCCTTATTAGCAGTGCTTTTCATGGAGGTGTTAACAGTTGCAACTCTGAAATGTGTTCCAATGTCATGAGGTTTTTCACCAGACTTGCAGGAATTATTAAAGGAAAATGCTTCCTAATGCTGTTGTGACCTAATTCCTTGGTCTGTTTTTAATGGAACTGGGTAATTCTCTTTGTTTTCCTTCCACCCCCGTGGTAATATAAAGAGGCTTTTTGACTTTTCAGATTCTAGGTCAAACTTTTCTTTTGTGGGGGAGGGAGGAATAGACTTCCCTGATTCTGAGTCCTCCTGGCAAATTTAATCTGATCAAAAAATGCTTTCATTTTCTCTTGGATTTGTAGTCAGCTTAGTTCTGTGTGATGATACCAGGAGCAAAGTAGCAACATGTGGCATTTGACTCTGCTTTCATCACATGCACTCAGTGCAGCTTGCAAATTTAGGGTTGAGAAAAGAGAAGGTCTGTCTCACTACCTCATGTGCACTTGCAAATGAGGTGGATGAACTTGCTTTATCTTTAGGAAGTCGAAATGCCAGGATGGGAACAGCATAAATATGCAAGTTGTGCTTGTTTGAGGTGGTTTTGGGGATTGGTTGGTTGGGTTTTTTCTAATTCTCCTGTCTGCCCCAATGCATTTTATCTGTGTGCACCCAGAGCAGAATCAGCAATAGTTCCTTACCCTTTCCTTGCACCAACTCCTCCAGTGCTGTAGTCTGGGTTAAAGGATTGTGCGTAGCTTCCCCATGCATCTTCCCACAGCCATGGGAAAGGCAGCACAGAACACTGAATGTCACGGGGGACCGGCTATGAGACACAAAAATCTTCGTCCTGGGCGCCCTGAGGGTATCCAGAGCCTTGGATGGGCTCAAGTCTGCTCCTTCTCTCGGACCACGGCCAGCCTCCTGCCGCCTTTCCCGCGGTGACCGCTCAGCAAGACACGCGGGAGGCCCTGTGGGGCATCCAGGGACAGCTGCTGGCCGGGGGAAGCTGTGCCTCTGGAGGAGGGCCTGTTGCGCCAGCAGCAGCAGCAGCAGCAGCGGGGGAGGAGGAGCCGGAGCCTTTCCAGCGGAGCTCCCGGCTGTTCCCTCCCGGTGCCCGGCTCGGGGACGCGCCGGCGAGAGGATGTGAGGGGAGCTCGTCCCTCGCTCTGGGCCCCGCCGTGCCCCAGGTGAGTTTTCTGCCCCTCCTGACTCCTTGCAGCCCCATCCCCTGCAGCAGGAGGGGTGAAGGGAGCAGGCTTGGCAGGCAGCAGGCTGCTCCCGGGTTTACTTAGCGCCCTTTTGTGGATAATGATGGTTTGGGTGTTTTAATCATTATTTATTCTGAGTGCCAGTTGCTCTGGTGGTGTTTGTGGTATTTGATTTGCATTGCTTTCTGTACCTGCTGTGTGCAAAGCAGAATGCTGAGAGTCACTGAGGCAGCAGAGCTCATGCCATAGGCATGCATGTGCTGTCCCTGTCAGCTCTCCCTCACTACCCATTCAAAAACAACTGAAATGAGAGAATCTAATACAAACCTTTCTGCTTTCAAAACGAGAAAAGTGTATTTACAGGGAGGTACTAAAATAGGTCTGTTACTGGCTGGTTTCCATGGGATAGGCCTTAACCCTGAGGTATAAATTTCACTCTGATTTCTCAATTACTGATTTTTGTTGGCATAGAAGGTGAAATTGAAGAACCAAAACAAGCCCTTCTCCCTCCCCCCAAAAAAACCCCAAAACCTGTGAACTTCCAAAAGACCTGTGCTGACATAAGTACACTAACTACTCACTTTGGTCCCATTGATCCAAGGGATAGTTCTTGAAAGTAGGTTCTTGATCCTGCCAACACATTGAAGACCTGCCACAAAACAGATAAGAAGGGCATTGTAAGATTCCTCATTCACTCCCTGAAACCATTCCTGTTAAGCAGAACATTCAATATCCCTGCTTAGTCAATCTTTCCTGTCCCACATGCTGCTGAGAACAAAGCTTTCAGGAGCTGAAGCTGTGGCAAAAGTGGACTTGCCTTTCTCAGAAGTGTTAAAGTATTTTGGGTCAACAGCTGTGTGAGTGATCTGGGATGTTACCTGTGCAAAGCTGGATGGAGAGCAGTATCCTTCTGTCCTTTGCTTGCACACAAACCAAGTGCAAAATTAAGTACATAAATCCACCCTGGGAAAGTGGTTAGTGAAGCAAAGGAGGGAGGCACTGGTAGGTTGCTTGATACTTTCTGTTCCGGTTAGGGAGACTGGCATTTGTGGATTCCCAGCCCTGATACAAGGATGAAAATAAACCTAGCCAAAAGTAATGGCTGATGTCATTAAAAAACTCTGAAACACACAACTATTTGGTTCTGCAAGTACTAATTGAAATACAGAAAAGTACTGAAAATGGAGTAAATAAACACTTCACGTTTAAAAAGGAAAGAGGATAAAAGCAAAACTATTAACTTAGAACACAACAAAAGTGTTTGCCTTTGTATGCAATGCCAATGTATGGCTTTGTATTCTTCTATGCTTTGATCATGCCTCAGGCCAGTTTCATATCAGAACAGCTCAAACAAAACCTCAAAGGTCTTAAAATGGCCCTTGTCTTTATGATATCAGCCATTCCCAAATATCAAATATTTCATTTTAAACCTGAGGCTTGATAACTGTGAGAATCAGCTTTGACTTACTTTCAACCATCTAGCCAGGAAGGAATTTCTTGGCTCAGAAGTTCTGGCTTAACTTCACTGGTGTTTTATATGACCAGAGCAGTGTAAAAGATTTGAAAGAAATTTAGCTGACAGAGAATATATGCCAACCTTTGCTGGAAGAGAGAACACTATAAAGCCTTGTCTCCAGATATATGCCTGCCCCCCTTGATGGCTCACTCTTGTGAAACTACAGTAAATATGTGCACCAAATAATATCTGACGTATAAAAGAGTGCACTGTCGTATCTCTTGTTAGAATCTGTGGGACAAGAAGTGGACCAGTGAGCAAATACAGTGTTAATTATCCACAAATGACTTGGATCTTATTTCCCACTCTGACACGTATCTCCATGGGATATAATGGGATATAATCAGTAAAAAAAAGCCATATTTAATCAGGCTGCAAGCTCTGAAAAGTCCTGATCTTTATTTAAACAAGCATCTTCACTTTCATAGATACTCAGTCAATATGTTGGTAATTAGTAGCACCTAATAGGAAAACGTTCTTAAAATTCCTCTGAAAATCAACCTGGATCAGTCAGGCTTAAGTTAGGGGAAAAGTGTCCCCTCTTGAAGCTTTAGAAACTTCTTAGAGTTTTAGAAACTATAGTTCTTCTAACTTTATTAAATGTCACTTGCACTGACTTGCATACAGGGCCTTCAGAACTAATGATCCTACTAAGTGGTGCTGACAGCAAATAACCTTTATTATGTGCTGAAAGAAGGAATGAAGAGGTTAGCACAGATAATTGTGATTCTAAAACTCAGATTTTCTTTTCTGTGCTTGAATTTCTAAGCTTAATACTGTTCTTCAATTAGTTTCTGTCTCTTGTCTTCTTAAGGACAGCATACAGAGGGACACAAAAAAACATTAAACTTGAAACTGGGCTGAGAGGATTTTTCCACCTGATCTGTAGGGAAAAGTGGGATCACTGAGAAGTCATCCATTTAGAGAATTGTGATTATTTGCTTCTCTTTAACGTTTCTACCTGTATTTCTTTCTTTAGGTTTGCAACAATGGTAAAGGAAGATGTAAATGACACTGAAGATTCCGAACAATCAGTGTGTGAGAGAAATGGCATGATTCCCATGCATGAGCAAAGTGAGGTAATTAACTAGGATCTCAAAGTATCGTTCTAATCAGAGAGAACTCTCCTTTTCCTTTTTCCTTTTTTTTTAAGAATAAAATTCTTAATGTAAAAGGCACTTAAATGTAAGCATATGGTATTGAGTGTATTTCATATAGATGTCTATATGGCACATCTTTATGCACATGGTGATCACGGAATCATGGGGTGAACAAGTAACTCCATGCTGAAAGCTCACGAGATTTGTGTTCCAGTCATGACTCTGAGTAAGGAATATATGCATATATATAGAGAGAGAGGGAAGAGACAGAAAAATAATCAGAAAAGTGGAACTATTACTGGAGAAGGGCCAAACCACATTATAAGCAGAATTCCATGTCTACAGTATGACAGTATGCTGACATGAATAATCATACAGGAAGGCAGATGATTAACTTGTCAAAAATAATGCTAAAATTAAGTGAGACACGTCCAAAAATGGTCAAAAAGAGCTTTGGCTATGAATATGGATAAGTGGATGTACCAGTATAAGAGAACAGCTTCAAGGAACTTCAAGCAAATAACTCCCAGGGTACTGTTTCTCTATCTCTACTTTGACTTACCAACTTGAGCCTTCCAGCAATGGATCACGTGAGTAAAGCTTGTGCTGGCCAGCTGTGTTCTTTCTTTCATCTTTCTTTGGTTATTTTGGTTCAAGGCTTTGCAACAGAAGTTATTTAGGAGTTATATTAAAAGCACCAACTCACTGGAATGATGCTAATCATTAACTGTGTTGTGAAATCCAATTTGAAAGCATAAATTTATCAAACTGTAGAAAATATTAGTAAATGTTTAGTTTTGTACACAAGACAAGCTGAGCCTAGCCTGCTTCTTCATCAAATATGCAAATATTGTTACTGCACAGGTGCTGTATCTATTGGGACAGGAGCCCTGACAGTTGCAGATATAAAGGCAAATGTCCTGCAATTTCTCACATGCAGTTCTTTGTGCCATGCAAAAAACAAACACAGGGCCAAAAATGCCAAAGATACATCAAAGCTGGACATTCCTATAGTGATTGTTGAGTTAATGTAGTAACCTGTAGCCAGTATGCATCCAGTGCATCTCAGACTTCAGGTGTGGCACACTGCTTCAAATACATACAGTGCCACTTCTGAGGGAGTCTCCTTGTTTGCATTCAGCAGGGACCAACAGCAGATGCCAAAGGTACTGATGGGAATGTACAAACAGAAGAAACTGCTCTCTTGAACCACTGTACTCAGCAACCTCCAGAACCAATAGCAGGGTCTTCAATACCTGCAAGAACATGGAGGCAAATATTTGCTTGTCCTCCTCAGGGTTTACTGGCCCAAACAGTGACAAATGGTAGGTAAGAGAGACATGGGATGATATCTGTTCACTGTCCTTGAAAATAATGAATGGAAATAGCTGTGTATTACTTATCACAACGTTGTTTGAATGTTTTAGCCAGAGGGAAAAGAAAAGATGAAACAAAGGTTTGAATGTACAGTTTTTGTTTCTCCAGTCCCGTGTGTTCACTATGGTATGTATGTTTTTGCAGTGCAAACTACTTTTATCAGAAGAAAGACCTCCTAATTTTTGTCTTGATAGTTTGTCCTTAATACCACAGGCTTGCAAAGCCAAGAGTCCTCACTACAAGGCAAATTGATCTATTTTGTTTAGAATTTGTCCTAAACTGAAAACTCCCAAAAGACATGCCTGGCTAGCTAACTATTTAAGATTTTACCTAACAAAAGGCATTTCATGTGTCTTTGACTGCTTCCACAGCCACTTGGAATTCTTAAACTTTTATGTTTGGAAATCTACTGGTCTTCCTTTGCCACCT
>VZUA01093099.1:1516-12349 GCA_013401035.1 Horornis vulcanius
CAGCTGCCTGCAGGACGGGAGCTTGTGCTGTTAGCCAGGGAGGGAGCACATCCTGACTGGAATCCTTCACCTTTCATGGATCAGCAGTTCAGTGCTTTCCTTGTTTAAAGGAGAACGTTGCTCAGCATCTGCTGAGAGGGAAACATGAATCTCTTCAAGCCTTAACAGTGGCTGAAACACACAGTACTGTAAGATGCACTGCCAGCATATTTGGTATTTTAAGATAAATTATAGTTTTTTCCTTAGAGATCAAATTCTAGTATTGGAATTGTCTTACTGTAACCAGTTTACTCTTGTGTTGTTTTGGAAACTGAATCCTAGTGCTCATGTTTCATGCTGAACACTGCATTGGAAAGCTGTCATCTTCACTTTCCATAAGGTATTGTTTGTGATGGTCAGTTTATACTTCTGCCTTGTGGACTTCACAGCTGCAGGCATTGCCATGAGCCCATCCCTGTAGCCAAACCAACTTGTACTTTCCTTCCATGTTCATTGACCTGCCACTCAGAATGGTGGATGTAGTAATACCCACTAGACTGCTAGAGATTGGGTTTAAAACTTGCTGCTATCTTTGGAAACCTGATATGGGTCATGTTAATTGTGCCTTTCATCACTGTTTCTTCTGTGTGCCAGAGCTGTCCATGTATATTTGAAGTAGTCACTAAAGTAAATCTGTTCTCACAATCTTTCATACAATGAGAGGACAGATCTGTATCTAGAGACAGTTGTTGCTTTATCATCGCAACACCATTAAGATCTGTACTTTCACACAGTCCCAAGGCAAGGTATTCCAATATTACTCTTCAAGAAAACTGCTTTTTGGTGTCACTTAAACCCCTCATCATGTAGAGCTTATGCCAGTTTGTGCAAAGTATCTGCAGTAAGAGTTATGCTACATAGACTTGTTGCAGTTAAAGTTAAGCTACAGAAATGTACAAGTAACTTGTTTTTAGGAATGTACTGCAAAAGTATTTGACAAAATTGCTAACATGTTTACTGTTGTAAATATTTTAATAAAAAAGGACACTTCAAACTTTTTTTACACAATTATCTACAATAAAGAGAAATTTACAACCATTTACAAAATGTTCTTAATTTTTTCTTTACTGTCAAAATGGCTAAGGTAGAAAGAAAATAAACATTAGATACATGAAGTCCTAGTTTTATTTCACTCTGTATTTATAAAAGGAACAAAGCATCTTGGTGAAGTTCCATCCACATGCTAATGAGATCAAATAGAGCATGATGAGAAGTGCAAATGGATACAAAAGAATAGCTGTGTTCTTCAAAAAGGGCAGTGCTGAAACAGAAGCAATATTGAAGCAAGTATAAAGTAGTGCTCTTTAAAAAAGGTGCTTCATGTAGACTAGCCTTGGGGCAAGGCATCAATAAAAAAAAGTAACTCTGCTCTGCTGTCCTCCTCAGACATCTCTGCCCTGCTAGCCCTACAGTAATCTTAAAATACCTTGGGGAACTGGTTTACCTAAAACTGTGGTCTTAAACTCATTACAGAATTTTTATCTAATGCAAACATCTTCAAGTGGATTTACAGAGGAACAAGAAAACTAAGTTGTGGTGCTACAGGTCTAATACAAGAAGGGAATTTGGTGAGGTGGAGAATACAAATTCTTTGGTTAAGATGTCCACCCAGCTGAAAACATGGACTGGTACATTTCTATCAAACTTCATTTACCACAAAGGAAGAATTACTTCAACATGCAGCTAAGCCTCTGCTTTACAAATAATATGCTAAGATCAAATTAATAGCCAAAAACATGCTCTTCTTTTTAGTAAAACAAATACAAAAGAAGTTGATGTTACTCACCACTGTATCCTAGGAATGTCACGTAGATGTAATAGCCAATTGCAATCAGCCATAATGTATTCCCAACAAAATACCCAATGACAGAATCAGATATGATGACATCTGCAAGAGATAACTGCTCTCAGCTGTTTTGATAGTGCACCATTTTGAAGCAGAGAGCTCAAAGTATTCTACTTACAGTTGATGAAGAACAGCTGGATAAAATGCAGGATGACTAGAAGAGGGTAGAAAGCATTCAGATGTACATCAAAGGCATAGCCCCACTCCACATCATAATCTCTGTTCTGCTGCTTCACTAAGTACTTATTTGAAATGAACCTACATGAAAAGATATTTGAGACTGTTGTTAATATGAATCTATAAAGCTGACTGACAAAACATAGTTTTGATGTAGTAAGTCATTCGTGATCCCTACTCTCCACCACAAAGTTTCTGCTATCTGGGAATAAAAACATGCAAGAATCATGCAGACCAGACTATTGTTAAAATGGTTTTGTTAAAACTATCATCACATCCCTTGCATGCTACCGGCAGCTGAAATACCCTGTGGGTAATACAGAAACAAAACTTCTTTATAAAGAAGAGATCAGTGCTACAATTTATCAGTGCAGTCACAAGCTGCCACTTCTCTCTGTACACAGAGGGAGATGACTTCAGTGAAGTGCTCCTACAGGATCAGCACACCTCACACAGAGATGGTTTATTTCATCTTTACAGAACTGACACACTGCAAGGACAGGAGGAGGGCAAGAGAGTGTTCATAACACCTGCCCATTATTACTGAAAAGATGTGCATATGCAATGTACACTGCCCGGTATTACAGGCTACTGAATGAGCCTCAAGGCTCTTTGCTTTAACTTAAGCTCTGCTGACATCAAAATATTTATCCCATTTAGAAGAGGAACAAGAAGTCAATATATGCTTGGAAATAAGAGACCAGATTTTTTACGGATGCTTCCTCTGACCTACTCTTCATGCCAAGGGTTGCAAAGAGGCAGAGTCTAGGTGCAAGACAAGAAGAGGTGAGGCAAAAAGGAGTTTAGACTCATTAGGAATGGGAGGAGCTTCTGGGAAAAAAGGTGAGCCTGCACTGGAAGAAGGGACCTGAACCAAACTCAATCCAGGTGACTGGTATGAAGGCCTGCAGAAAGCTGACTAAAAGAGAGAGGAAAACCAGCACATGCTGAAGTCTTCCTGCCTTAGGACACTGCATCCTGAAGCACAGGTTGCTGGAGGATGGTGGCAGGGAGCATTACTATAAGCTCTTCCCCAAGCAATTTATGGGTTGCTGTCCCAGACAGGAGCATAGGTCAGGTGGACCTTTCATCTATCAGCTACATTTCTTTTATGTACCTCATTCTCAAATTTTGCAATTACAAGCAGAAGTTCCTGAGGCCACAGTCAGATTTATCCCTTTTCCAATCATCATCACTTTAAGATGTCAGCTCCATCCCCGAGAACTCTTAAATGCCCCTGCTTTCTTAAGTTCCTTGTAAAATAACAATTCTTTGTTTGGTGCCCTCCCCTTGCTGCAGCACAGAAACAGTGACTTCCATCATTTCATGGTTCCCTCGCTACTGCAGGACACATCTATGGTGCTGATGAGGCCTGGATTGTAAAATGACCTGCTCCTGCCTCTCTACTTCTGCAAGTCTCTGGACAGTAGAGGATAAAACTGGCAGCACCTACCAACAAAGCAAAAATGTGCCAAGCACAAGACAGAACAGATGTGGCTGTAGTGGCACTAGCTACAATCTTTAGCAAGAAGCACAGGCCAAGTGTATATTGCTTAACAGAATAATCCTCAGGCTTACACTACTTGACTTTTTCATTCGTTATTTTGATTAAACAGCTTTTTCTTTTTTTTAAATCACCTCTTTTTTTTTTTAATTTGGCATTACTGCTTGACATTAACCAGCTCAAGAAGAAAGAAAAAAAGCTGGAATGTTCTTCATAATACAGACCTTCTGACCATTTAACTTTGTAGGAAATAGTAAAGAAAGAGATGTATTCTTTTTTAAGATAGCATTTTGAAACAATTACTACAACAGCATAAAACCTATAGTCAACACTTGAGTGTAAGTTTACCCCAAACAAAGAACCAAGTGTCTTACAAACTGGAGCAGAGGACTCTCTTTGTCTGAACTCCAATACTGAACTCTGGGCTTCAGAAATCACTACTTACCACATGAGAGTTGCAATCAGGAGCCCAACGCCTACGCAGTCTATGAATACAACCCAAAGTAGCAGTTTTATTGTTTCAAAAAAACCCATGTCCAACACAAATCCAAATCCTACAGTAGACACTGAAAACAGAGAAAAGATCATTAAAGTCAGCTGTGGAAACAAAAGCATGAGATCTTAAACTGATGGGGATTTTTTAAGTATCCTGTTATGAAATTTCCAGTTTCCTTTTCATTTTCCCCCCAAGATTTTCAGTCCAACAGCTTAGTTTTTTTTCCATCAAAAACAAGATATAGTACAATTTATTCATAATGTGAACACTCATCTGTACTTGGGTCTAATTGTAACGGTCCACCCAAACTATTTTTTAAAAAATTCAGACAATGCTACAATAGAACATTCATTGTTTTATAAAAGCTCCTTGTTAACCCAAACCACATGTGTAATTCTATTTCAGTTAAGAGTTTTTTGTATTACAAACAACAATACACTATTTAATAGAAGGCAACTGAGGCAATACTGAATTTGCAGTTGTCATTTCTATTAGCCACTTTTTTATAGTTTAATTCTGCAATATACAGAATGTCACCAGGGCGTTTAAGGTAAAAACAGTGTTTTATCCATAATATTCAGGTAAACCAAATAGTCAGTACTTTTTAACAAAAACACTGCCGTGTGGCATAAAGTTTTCTTACTGTCTGCAAAGTTACAGTGAACTATGCAGTGTAAAATGCAACACAAAATGAGTTGCAACAGAGAGATCAATTCAAGACTAGACTACTACTTAAGCCCACTCCGATTTCTACTTCCCACCTTAACTTCAAAAAGGCTAGAACAGAAGACTGTTCTACTTTGATTAAAAGATCCTCCATACACATTGGTCCTTTCTGTGTATGTGTTATTAGAAGGAAAATAAACGTTTATCCCTAAACTTTCCCTCCCTCTTCCTTATGCTGTCTGCTCTGCCACACTCACCGCAGAGCCAGATACTGAGCAGCACTAGGAAAGCAGGATCATCTCTTGCCCACTGGTCCTTTGTCTGTTTCCTGTAGTGAAAGTTCCTGTAAACCCTCTGTGGCGAAGTGAACAGGTAAAGCATCTGCCAAAGCGCAAACTCGAAGTCCATCTGTCGGAAGTGGAAGAGCCTCCGGAGGTACTTGTAGCGTTTCGCTCCGGCCGTGTGCCTCGCAGCATCTCTGGGGCTCAGCACACCATTGCCCTGGCTCCCAGAATTAACCAATGTGGTTGGCAGCATCTTGCTAAAGAAAGAATTTCAAAAGATGTATTTGATTCTGCATATGAGATGGGGTACAAATAAAATAATGCAATGCAGCCTACGGCTGCAATGCTGAAGCGACAAAAACTGAGCACAAGAATAAACAATGACATTTGTTGGAGCAAGTCCAGAGGAGGCCATGGAGTTGGTAGGAGGGCTGGAGAACCTCATGAAGACAGGCCAGAAAGTTGAGGCAGTACAGCCTGATGAAGAAAAGGTTGTTGGAGGCCTCCCAGCACCTCCCAATACCTGAAGGGGGAAAACAGGGAAGCTGGGATGCTTCATCAGGAACTGCAGTGACAGGACAAGGAGTAAAGGGTACAAACTGAAACAGGGGAAATTTAGGTTAGATACAAAGAAGAAATTCTTTACTGCGGAGGGTGGGAGTGGTGAGGCACTGGCTCAGGCTGACCAGAGAGGTTGTGGACGCCCCAACCCTGGCAGCATTCACGGCCAGGCTGGATGGGGCTTAGAACAACCTGGTCTAGTGGGAGGTATCCCTGCCCACGCCGGGGGAGGCTGGAACCAGACGATCTGTACGGTCTCTTCCAGCCCTTACAGTATACGATTCCGTGACTAAGGAGCGGCCCGGCCGCCGCTGCTGACAAACAGCGGCCCCCCCTCAGCGGGGCCCGCTGAGCTGCGGGCCGGGCAGCGCCGCCCCCCCCGAGCCCCGCTCCGCGCTGAGGGTCTCACCTGCTGCCCCGGCCCGCGCCGCGACCCCCGCCCCGCCCGGCACCGCCACCACGGCCGCCTCCCGCAGCCTTCCGGCACCGTCCGCGGCGCAGGCGCTCGGGATCCTTCCCGGAGCCGCCCCGTCCCTTCCTGCCCCCGCCGGAAGCGGCCGCAGCGCCCGGGATGGCGGCGGTAGGCGGTGGCCGCAGCGCGGGCGGCAGCGGGGCGTAGCGCCGGGCTCGCCGCCATGCCCAAGTACTACGAGGATAAGGAGGAGGACGGGCGCGCCTGCGGCGGCGTGAGGGAGGATCTGCGGCAGTGCCTGCTGGAGAGCCCCTGCGTCCTGCAGGTGAGCGCGGCTGCCCTGCCGGGCCACAGAGCCGCAAGTCGTCCTTTTACGACCTCTTACCTCTTGTTTGCAGCGCTTTTGGGAATTACAGCTCCAGGGGAGAGCCCAGGTCACCGTACCGAAGCGAAGTCCCTAGTGAACTTCTCTGAAGTTGGAAGTAAATGATCCTCAAAGGGCCCTTCCACCCCAAATTACTCTGTTGGCCAGAGCGTGGTGCCTGGGTCGTGGGTCCGATCCCTGAACTGGCCCAGAGTTGGGCTAGATGATCCTTGTGGGTGCTTTCCAACTCAGAATATTCGGTGATTCTGTTCTACGATTCTGTGAAGTGTTTTGATGTCTCTTTGACAAGCTGCAGAAATCAGATTTTAATTTTTTTTTTCATTTACTAGGAAAACAAAAGCCCGAAACAATGCTTGAGGGAAGGACACTGTAGGAGTTTGCAAGTGACATTCTTTGCATGCAAAAGATCAATGGTAAGTGTGGTGTATCTTCTGCTACTGGCCTGGATGTTTCCTGTCCTTTCCCCCCTTTTTTTTTAAAGAAAAGCACATTATTTCACTAAGGTGGGTGTCATTAAGCAGAATAGCTCTTGCCTTTGAATCCTAATTAAGGTGTGGGTGTTGTACTCAGTTCTCATGAAGAGGAAGCTGTAGAGTAGGAAAAATTGGAAGAACACATGTTTAAATTGAATTAGGCTTAGAATGTCACAGGTAAGTGAGGTAAGTATTTTCGCTATTTTTTTAGTGAAGTTTTGGGTTAAAAATATTAGTAGATTAAGTAATTGTTAAGATAAAATGGCAATAAGTTATCTTTTGCCTGTAAGGCCTTTGAAAGGCCTGAAGGCCTTTGATCTATATAGAGAACATTTAAATGAAGTGAAGTGAGACTTTCACTGTTGAAGCAGGATCTTGCATTGAATTCACATTGAGTCATTAATTTTCTTGGAGTACTAGAATTCATGATAAATAACAGGAGGTTTTATATATAATGAACTATCCTATGTGGAAATGACAAGTCATTTTAATAAATGTAATTAGATAAAGTTTCCTGTATTTTGATAGGAGTTCCTTGTCCAGATTTTTTTTGCTTTTGTTTCCATAACATTTAAAACATATTTAAATGTGGTAAAGATGGTATTAAAACTTTACAAACATGAGAAGTGTAGGGCTCATTTTTATTTTTATCTGATGAAGAGAGTACAGCTGAAATGGTACTTTAAATTTTTCTTCCATTTTGTATTAGTTGTAGCAGCTTTTTGTACTTCTTCTATGTGAACCATATTAATCTGTAAAGTGAGAAATTATTATTTCTGTGTTTGGGAAGATGTTGCATATTGGAAGTTTGAAATAGCTATATGAAGCTGCAGTAGCAACATATGTGTCTCCAGGTGATGTGCCTGTATCTTTCTGTCTGTAAATTGGTAAGGGAACTTGATTAAACTAAGTTTCTAGCTAAATGCCTCCAGTTGTGCAGGAAGAGGCCTGGTTCTTAAATGATTTTATTTAACTCTCCCAAATTTTAAGGCTCATGAGTGAAGTTTTTCCTGTCCTGTTAA
This sequence comes from Horornis vulcanius, assembly GCA_013401035.1. Lineage (NCBI taxonomy): Eukaryota > Metazoa > Chordata > Aves > Passeriformes > Scotocercidae > Horornis > Horornis vulcanius. Next base: position 9,382 of record VZUA01093099.1, read on the forward strand.
CTCTGTGGATTTTAATAATAATGCTCAAACTTGTTATTTGTTAAAATTGTGAAACTTAAAGAGTGTCCAAAACCAAGTTAGACACTAAATACAGATATAATTTACAGTTTGCTAAAATCATCAAGGGTTTTGCCTAGATGCTGTTTTCATTTCAAGGAAAGTCTTACCAGCTTCAGTACACTTTAGATTAGACGTTGAAGTGGGGCCAGGATTTAAAGTGAAAGCTGCTTGGTTATTGGACAAGCTGTGTCATTGTGAGTTTAGCTCTTTACAAATTTTGCTGCAGTTCTGAATTCTGGAAGAAGGTTAGTTAATAGTGGTAAAATAAATCTCCTCAGTCTAATATCAGAATATGGCTGAGTTGCAATCTGTCACTGCCAACTTCAAGACAAGCTTTCTAAGTTCAGAAGAATTCTCCCAAGATCAAAGTATGTTTTTCTGCTGCATTGGGAAAGAGCTTGCACTTTGGTTTCTGGAAGCAGTGCACTGTGGCTTTTATTTTAGCATTACCATCATCTTTAGCCTTTCATTAAATGTTTTTTCTGAAATTGCCAAGAATGAACTTGCAGATTTTACAAGCTGAATATTGTTTTTGTTTTTACTGTTTTATCTCTATTTTTTCCAGAAACTTCATGTGTTTTAAGTTATCCCTCTCCTCACAGACATTTGTAGTGACTCCCATCCAACCAGATCTGAATTTTCCTCCCTCAGTTTATCAGCTACATTTGCAAAACTGCTCTAAGCAGATTTACACTATCTTGTTTTTCATGGGTTTCTTGCCATCCTACTATGCTTTTCTATCATTTATGTTGTTTATTTCAGAATGTACAGGAAGCTTATCACATAATTTTAGTTCTGTGTGAGGTTTAGGATCATATAATGCCTTTTTCATCGGAATTCCCTCTGGCTTGTTGGCTGCATCCCTAGTTTTCTTCTGCTTTCTTCTGGCCTTTATTCTGATATTATGAAGTGCCAAGGTAGCACAAACACTACAATACTTCTATTGGAAAATACTTGCTCTTAATATATTGTCTTCAATTTTCAGTTGGATACCAGGGCAAGATTCAGAGGAAGGAAGGGATACTGAAGTCCTTGTCAAGAGACCTAGCCATGAGAATTTGGGGTTCATCAGCACTCTATACAAAACAGACTAAAATAAGAAGATGGTACCTGCTGCATCCTTCCATGCAGTGTTTTCGTGGAAGGTATCTGCTCCTGAGTATTCCAGCTGATTGACCTGAATGTACACTTAAATGTTAAAAAGAAGGCAAGGATAAAGCTGCAAGTTATGGCCAAAATGGGTACCTGTCATGTATTTGCAATAAAAATGTGAAATCCAGAACAAGCTGCAGAAGTTATCATTCTGTTTTGAAGTTAAGTGGGTCACATTGCAGGTAATGTAAGTTCTGATAATCTTTTTCTATTAGAAATAATACAAGGTATGGAACTGGAGTTCTCTTGATGTGTTGAGGAAGAGTTCCCTTAGATGAGGATCTCAGAGGGTTTCTCAAAGCTATTTTCAGAGATGAGGAGTTGACCAAGGTTGTAAAATGTGTGTGCAAGCTGCTTCCTCTCCAGTAGATTTGCTGCCCAATTAACCTGTAATAGATGGGAGCAGTGGTGCTTTTCAGTCCCACACTGCTAAGGAGAAGGGGAATTTATGGGAGTAAGAAGCATTAAATAATGCTTAAACCATGACTGTGGTCAGTGTTTACTGGTTTTGTGTAAGAACTGCTTTTCCAGAGGAATGTTTCCTTTTTCTTCCTTCAGTGTCCCCGCCTCTACAAGCCTTTAAGAAATAAATGCTGCTGTAACTCTTACATGTGGAAACTCACCTTCAGGCAAGCTGATTAGAAGCAAGATGAGGAAATAGTAAGGGGGGAGAGAGCCATAGTAACTTCTTTTCTTGGTTGAAGTTTATAGCCAAGTGTTTGATATACATTCAGTCTGAACAGATGCATGCCACACTTATTGTTTCTAAAACTGATGACTTCAGTTAATGAGCACATGTTGACTATTTAATTCTGTCTGTCTTAAGCAACTGTTCTCTGATGAGTCAGGGAATGTTTATGTATGTGTAGGACTTTATTTTTGCCACCGAAATCAACTCTGATTTCACATTTTTGTTGGGTACTGTTGATCATGTGGAAGCTAGTTAATCTGTTCAAGTGCTGTAAGTGTCCTTTGTTTTCCACAGCCTAATTATCATATTATTGCTTTACATACACTAAAATGATGATTGATGTCTATAAGAGTATTTTTAGCTTAACGCTCTAATTCCAAAGTATTACTCACAAGCCTTTTCTATGGGGAAAAAACTAAAAAAAGGTACTAAAAATAAAGTCACATTGCAGGTATTTAAATGTCAGAGAGAGGAGTGGGAATGGTATGTGAGTTTGGTAGTCAAGGACTCTTCCATGGTATGCCCTGCTGCGTGGGTTTGTAGGTTGATTGTTCAAGTGATCTTTATTCCTTTCTCAGCCGTGATCACTAAGCCTTACCTAATGGTGCTGCAGCAACTCCTTCTGGAAGGGAGCAGAAAGATTGCTACATCATAGTCAGACACATAGTTATTTTTAGTAATCAGCTTGATCCAGTGGAGATCAAGTGTTAAAATTAGATCTATTGGGTATTTTATGGATTTAATAATTAACAGAGCATATGTATTATTTGATCCAGTAGAATGTTAGTGTCAAAACTTCCTAATGGTTTACTAAGCTACCCGGGACAGTATGAAAATACTGTAATAGGTATCAAAATTCTGATGTGCTCAAGAGACTTGTTCAATTCCAATATTGTATAACATAATACTCTGTCTAAAGATAAGTAATTATATAATTATCTTGGGACTCTGAGCACTGTCCTACTTGATAGATATTAATGCTCCTTTGGGAAAAATTGTTTTATTGATGCCCTAAGTCCTATGCATTTGATTACAGCTTTTTCCGTAATGCACAATATTTATTAT
>VZUA01093100.1:0-12646 GCA_013401035.1 Horornis vulcanius
AGACCTGTGAATGGAAGGAAAGATGAGTTACTGAAGCAGCCTGGTGCTGACTCGCAGGATGCAGCAGCAGGTCTGCTTCCAGGGTATGCAGAATCCAACACCAACAGCTTGTGTAGGAGCAGAGCAGCGTAACTGGCGATGAGCCGAGAGGCTTGGGGCAGGGAAGATTTTTCTTCTCCAGACAAGCCAACAGTGGCCTTACACTACCTGTCTGAATTTGGAAAAGTTCATCCTACCTACCCTCATCAATTCCCTCACAATAACATTGCTCAACTCTAGAGACAAATGCTCAGAAGTTCTTGCTGCAGGCTCAGCTTACTTACACAGCAGCACTAAGGAGACGGCAGGTATACAAGAGATAATGAGGTTCTTTCCCTCAAATGGGGTGCAGACAAGAACGTATGAGTTAAGGGGGATGCTGGGCCTGGGAAAGGATGACATAACTGTGGTCTCCTTGAAGACTCAAGTAGCAAGGAGGAAGAAGAAGGCTGACAGGGGGTGGTTTTCTGCCTGACAGTCACATTGCAGCCCCTTATTGTCCTGATTCGCCTTTCACAAGGAAGATACATATGGTTTGTTGACCACATATGGTAGCCAAGCATTGCCAAGGCCTTTCCAGCAGAGATAAAGGTACCTTACAGACTTCTACAAATGCACCCTCCTGACTGTTTAGCCACAGGTTCAAGTGATCATCCTTCCGTGACAGTTCAGTGGAGGCCCCAAAAGAGAAAGCTGTGCTTTTCAAGGCTCCTCCTATGAGCTGTGTTCAGCACTGTAAGGCCCAGGGAATCTAAGTGACTACATTACATGTTCAGAGTGGAGAATTAAATCTTTAAACTCCTGTTTGGGCCAGCAGGATGAAGACTAAGTGGCTAAGTCCTTGCTGGAAGTGGATGGAGCCTCTTTACACTGAATGGAGAGACTCTAGATTTCTTTTAGGGATTTAGGCTTCATGGACTTGCCAGCAATCACCCAAAACATCAGTGTCTGCTACAGCCTAGTCCACTCTCTTCCTTGGCAATCAGAGGCAAAAGGAATGAGTGAGCACCGTATGTAAAGGAGTGTAAGACTGGGCAGGGGATAGGGGGTTAGCCTGAGATTCATTAGGGCAAGATAGAGATGGGATGGTGGAGCACAAGACTTTAATAATAAGCCAGGCAAGAAACAACTAGGTTGAACACACTGGAAGAGGTCTTGGTAAGGCAAGACAGAACCAGTTGCAGCCCAGACTGTTTGGTAGTGCAGCTGGATTCCCCACACGAGGCAAACTATTCAGGCAGCACACCCACCTTGATCAGGAGGGGAATGAAGAGGTTTGTTACTCCCTGAAGGCTAAGACACTGCAGGCACCTGGCCATGTGATGCACCTATCTGAGGGGAACCCTGAAGTACTGTATTGCCTGGAAGACAATCTTGCTAACACATTGTGAGCTTGCTTAATTCCTTGCTTAGAGTGGCTCAAATTAGCATATTTTCTCCGCATTAATGAAATTATGTCTAATCTCATCCCAGAGAGGGAAGGCAGAACTGCTCCTGTGGTTCACCACCGAATGAAGAACAAAATTTCCATCCTTCATAACTGCTAAAAATAAAAATTAGAACTAGATCTCAAAATGTGGCTGTCCCCCAAGATGTCACAGGCACTTCTCACCCGGTCTTCTCATGGTGGGGCTGGAGTTCCCCCTTCTTCACGGCTCTGGAGGAGCCCACAGGTGACAGCAGAGAAACGTGAGGATCAGGACTTTCTGTGTTCAGAGGTTATAACATAATCTGTCAAGAAAGAGAGAATTATATGATGTGAAAGCCAGTCATGGAGCAGAGAGCATGGCTCCTGGTAGTGCCGAAGGGCTCCTGTGAGAAAGTGCTGTTAATAAAGGATGTCATGCCCTGTCAGGTGGGTCTGCGATCAGGTCACAGCCACAGGACTAAAAGCCACCATGTACTTCTGGCACTATGCTTTCAGAACAAGAAGAAAGAGAAAACAGCCATTGCTGCAGTGAGAGCAGAGAATAAAGCTGCCCTTGCCCAAGGCAGGGAGTTACATAGAGTACGGCCTGAAGAGAAAGCAAGGCCCATGCGAGGCAGGATCCTGAGTTGGACATTGGCTTAGCAGGCTCTGCATGTGTGCATGTGACAGTAAGGAGGCCAGAGAAGAAAGTTCACAGGCAGGGGCAGAAGCAGTCAGGAGGAGAGCAAGGAAGCAGAGGCACAGAAACAACAGGGTGGGATCTGTCTGTGGGTGCACCATTCACCAAGAGATGGGCAGCACTGAAAAAACCATTGATTTTTGCCCTCATGACTCTCTTCAGGTGGAAGTTCACAGTCAGGGATCATAGAGCTGACCCCTCTATGAGCTGCAGGTCAGCTAGTGATGCCAGGCATGGGAGGTCAGGGGCCACTCTGTGCCTGCCTGCTCTCAAGCACTGCCAGGCAGCAGGGACCTGCTGCTGCTTTGTCTGGGCAGGATTTTCCAGAAAATGTGCATGAGACGGCAAAAGTCACTTTCAGGGAAGGAGCAGCTGGAGGAAACCTCCCGTGGGCAGAGTGAGGGACAGAGAGCAGGAGCCAGAGGCAGGTTTGCAGAGCAGAGGAGCCAGAGAAGACAGAGAACAGCCAGCACTGGCTGCAAGACAGCAGGGGACAGAGACTTTCTGGAGGAGGCTGCGCAAAGTTTGCTGACATGTAGGCAAGAATCAAAAGTCACTGGATTAAGTGCAGAAAGATGGGAATTTTGTTTCCAAATAATTTATTTTAATATTTGTCACCCATAAGGCGTGATTTTTTTCCCCTGAACAGTGATTTTTGGTTTAAACACTTCTGACACAGGAAGTCCCTCTGACACTTCCAGGAGAGCTCAGGGCAAAGGTGCACATGGATGTAGCTCACAGGTGGGTGTGCAAGGGGGTCTGGTGCTCTGGCTGGACTGAGAGGGAGCCTCAGAAATCAGTGAGTTCTGTTCTCCCAAACACCTGCAGGGCAGCTGTGGAGATCTCATAACAGCCAGCTCAGGCAGCAGCAGCACCTTTCTTCCCTGTCACTCCACTCTTGGAAGGACCATCTCTTTCCAGCTGAACTCTTGTGATCTTGCCCATTCCCCCATGTCACCGCCCTGAGGGCTGAGCACAGCATGTCAGGCAGCTAAGCTTAATTTCACTGAGCACCCTAGGCAGCTGCTGCCCGAGTCATGACCTGGACAGGGGAATGGCTGAGACACAGCCTCCTTCCCCCACAGCTCAGGGATGCTTGGAGCAGGAGAAAAACAGTGGTCTCTCTAAAACACCAGGTAATTTGTCCCTGGCTTGTAACCAGGAAACACAGTGTTTCCCCCTCCTTCCCCTGTTCTTGTGCTCCATGGCACACAGCAACTGCCTCATAGTTTCAGCTCAGTTGCTTGCATTTGTCAGGTCATTGACACCCCATGATATAAAACATGTGCCCACACACTCAGCTCCCAAATAACATGGCGCAAGCCTGTTGTAGGCAGTCTGCTGGAGGAGAGCACAAGATGGAGACAGAAAAATAAACCAAAACAAGTTAATATGCTTCTGGTTGATAAGCTAGAGATTACCTCTGAGCACATACTTTCAGGCCCACGGTACATACTGAGTATTTACCTGCAGTCTTATATGGTCACCAACAAAGAAACATTGGGAACTACAGCAATTTGAAAGTTTGTCCTCCCACCACCTCAGAGCTGTAAGTACATGCTATAGCTAGTATTGACTAGCAAAGGTCAATGAAGAGGAAGGAAGGAAGGAAGGAAGGAAGGAAGGAAGGAAGGAAGGAAGGGCAGGCTCAGGGCAGGGGTAGCATCTCCTGCTCCCTGCCTCAGCAGCAGCTCTACAGAAGCAAAGCAAACTCAGCTGCCTCTCGGGGGGCTGGGGGAGCTGCAGGAGCAGGGCAGCTGCTGGGATCACAGCGCAGGGAATTCTCCAGGCAGGGGATGCTGGCTGGGCNTTCTTACATGGTGACCCAACTCTGGGTCCTAATTTACCTCTCCTAAAGGTACACCCCAGCCCTAATTTATCCTCTGCTCTCCTCCAGTTAAACCAAGCACTGAGTTGCTCATTCCCTGTCACTCCCCAGTGTGTGTGAGCACTGTGGATTGATGCTACACTCCTTCATTTACCCACCTGAGTACTTCCAGGCAGTGCTGGCCACACTTACCCAAAGCTCAGGCGTTATTCTAGACCAGCAGTTCTCCAGGCCAATGGTCACTTATTCCAGGCCAAATAACAAAGCAGAGCTCAGTGCTGGCCGCTGCTGCAGCACATCATTGCTCTTCAATCACACTGTCTGAGAAACATTTGCCTGTTTCCTGGCTCAGGGACTGAAAAGCTTCTAGTGGTTAGGACCCTCATGCCTTAAGTGAGCATAAGACTAAGGGCAATGTGTGCTCAGCTTATTTTCTACCATGTGATTCTGTTTAATCAACTTCTCCACTACTCTGATAAGTGCCTGCTTGGAGACTTGCCACAAACTTTAATTTTCTTGTAAAATCCCCCTCCAAACTTATTCTTCCAGGATTAAAGCTTGAAGGATAAATCATTTCTTGCCAAACACATCAGAACCGTTCTGCCTGGCTGACCTTCCCAGCAAAAAATGAGATAAAGTGTCAGGAGGATGAAGCAGGCAGGCACAGGATAAGTAGCTCATTGCTGATGAAAAACACTGTGGAGAAGACCAGACGTGTTCAAGGACTCCAGGAATATCAGGACAAGGGATCACAGCGCCTCACAAGGCCGCAGAAAAACAGCCCACCAAATCTGGCAGGGCTGAGTTGGTTTACCGGTGCTGCTTTGCAGAGTTCCCTGCAGCAAGATTTACTCTACAGACTTATTAAACATGGACATTTGTTCCATGAAATGGTGGAGAGCAGCTTACTATTGTCTGGCATCTCCTGCTTGATCAGAGACATCAAGTGAGACTGGTACATTTTCCATTTTCCACATTTTCATGATTTCAGTCACAAGCAAATGAGCTTCCAAGTCATGGCCATGACATCAAATGCTTCCAAGGGAGGAGAATAACTGCAGATCTTTACTCCATCTTGAAATAAGAGATTACACTAACCTTCAGGTTTTATTCTGATGTCTCTGCATTAGGTTTTGCAAATTGCAGCACTGCACAGAGGTTAGTTTATTCTGTACTACGATCTCCCTTTTATTTCAGCGATCCAGCCAGCTAAAGGGATGTGAACAGCACGTTTCAAAGAGCCATACAAAGGATTTTAGCAAGTTATTTTACTGCTGTGAGTTTTGTGCCACTTGATACAGCAAACCTCATGGTCACAGCATGATCTGCTTACTGCCACGTCATGTACATCACTTCAGCTGCTTAGCAGAACACCAGCAGTCTCAAGGGAAAGAACACCAGATGTTTTATTTTTTTCATATTAAAGGTTAACAAGAAAAATAAAGGTGCCTTGGCTGTATTTGCTTTCTTAGCTGTTCTCTTTACCAGCACTGTGCTGCAGAAACTGGTTGATGAAGAAAAAGTGACTGTAGTTAAATTTCTTGAGGGTTTTTTTTTTGTCTGTTCTAGCAGCTGACACAGGAACACAGCTTATATAGTGTCTGTTAATTGCAGCAGGAAAGGTACAGCCACAGTAGTTCTCTAAACCAGTAAAATTTCCTGGGTTTCCTTCTCCTTCCTAGGGTAAACAACTAATCATAACTTTCCCTGGGTTTACAGTATTATCACTGCTTTCATTGTCCTCTGCATGGCATAAATCAGGACTGCTAACAAGAGGAACAACTGCCAGATTGATTTCAAAACCAGGTAATAAAGGGAAAACAATAACCTTTATAGTCTACTCACTGATTTATAGTCTCTGTGTTCTCACCTTAAGCATAAGGACCACAAAGTCTCAGAGACAGCCTGGCATGGGGAACCCCTGAAGACACAGTACAGCCCAGGGTCAAGAGGTTGCTGAGAGCACAGGCAATGGTATTAAATTCTGCTGTGTTATGAGCTGCTTGCTTCACCATGTGATATTGTCTAGCCATTTTCCTCCTTTCACGTATCTTTTCCTAATCATTTTTGGGATTTTTGTCCTGCTTCTCCAAGTCTTCCTCCATCCCACTGCATTCAATACAACACAACAACTTGTTGTTAACAACTTCAGAAAAACTGGTCTTGGCCACAGTCAGGGCTGGCTGGTCAGAACAGCCCAAAGGGCACACATGTGCCAGCCACATGTGTCACAGAAGAATCTGTCCACAGTATCTGTTGATCACCATAGAACATTCTGCTTCAGATCAGCTCAATTCCTACAGGGAGAGTGTAGGAATCACTATAACTTCACATGAGTTTCTATTTGGGCCAGATTGGTTCTGAAATAGTCCCAAGGCAGTGGAAAAGCTACTCTCAAAATTTTATCGAGTCACTTAAGTATTCTATTCTTGGCTCCTTTTCTGTAGAATTTTTAAGCTGTTTGGGAACTATTTTTATTGACATAAAAGGTTTCACCTGGGAAGCCCTACTGCTCCACACACCTGTGCACTTGGCAGCAGTGCCTTTGATGAATTTTTCTGGGTGCTCTCTTAGTCTCTTAGCAGCTTCTCCTTCTTGAGTCCCAGCATGGTTTTCCCCTTGTGTTCCTCTTTCAAAAAGGCTGTGATGAGATGATGCTTCCAGCCTACCTTCAAGGGCAAGCATTCCAGCACACTGATTTCAGGTAGCATACTTGCAAGGTGATTTGTGTTGCCTCTTGATTCCTTGCTTTGGGAAAGGGTACCTCCTTTTGTCTCACCAATGCACCGCTCAATCTCTTGGACAATATTGCTCCAACAGTCCTATTGACGATGCAGCAGAGGGACTGGAGCTTCAGAGGATTAACATTCATCTTGCAGCAAAGGAAAGCTGAGTAGGTTGATTCTGTAACAACTGCTCCTGGAGACACCAGTGTGACGCCCCCATCAAATGTCCCAGCTGGAGTTGCTTGTCATCATCATCTGTGAAGCATCCCAAGAGATGGCACCCACCATCTGCCAAGCTTTCAGTGACTCAACACCCTGGCTGACCACAAAGCTCCTTTGGATGACTCCCTCTCAAGAGGAGGCAAGTTCCACTTGCAATGAAATCCTCTCGTGGGACAGATCACCCTCAGCACCTATGACCCTGCAGGGTACATCTGATTGACAGATGCTGCCCTTGTCTGTAACACTGTGAGCCACTCTGCTCCCCTCTTATAGCTGGAGAAGGAGTCCACAGGATTATAACCAGACAGAGACAATGCTCAGGCTTGAGTTAGCTGATATTCAGGACTCAGGTGGTTTCCCCTGACCTGTGTAGGCAACATAAGCCAAGCACTCCCAGGCCTTTGGGTCATGCAGAGCAGATCTTGCCCACCACCCACCTTGTCCTGGCATACACACAGCACTCACTATTGGCCTTATGAGGAACAGACATGATCTGCGCACAGGCTCTGACCTTGCTCCATGCCTGGCAAAGACACAGGCAGTTCTCAGAGGCAAACCTGAGCCAGGAAAACCTACCCATCCCCCTGTGAGATCTGGGAATTAAAAAGCCATATGTCAGCTCACTTTACAACCTGGCACCTCCACTTCTCCTTCAAATCCCCACTCTGCATAGGTATAACATCAGCACTAGCTGCAGAAAATGATTCTAATATGGCTACAAGTGCATTTGTTATGTCTTGGGAAGTGGGGAGAAGAAAAGGTTAAGGCTGTGACTTGAAGCTCAGTCCCAGCAAAGGGTCCAACATCAATTGTGACTTCACAGTGCCAGCTCCAGACCACTCTCCTCCAGCTCCCTGCCAGAGGTGTGCCCCAGCCCAGCCCTGCTACACACAGTCACTGACTCACACACCTTTGTGAGGCAGCCCAGTACTGCCAGCCCAGTGCTCTGCCTCCAGCTGTGGCCAGCAGCACATCCTTTTGGAAAGAGCAACACAGATGGAGCATGTCTGCAGCTGAAAAATGATGAGGTGGGGAACTACACCTCAGATCATCTAAAACTGTCTTGATCCTCTCTGCATGTGTTTGAGGAAGGCAGAAGGGACAGTGCAAAAAAAGTAGGGCACAATGGGTCAGTTGAATATAAGAACTGACAGGGAAAAGTAAATCAAGCCAGTAGCAGGAAAAGGCTGGCTGCTCCCTTCCCCTTGCAGCATGTGAGGAGGATCAACAGAGCCATCACATAAGCTGAATGTTGTCATCTTTTGTGCATTGAACACTGGCATTTCAACTCAACATTTTCATTCACTTTCTAGCAAGAAAGAGGTAAAAAGCCAAGTCACACTTAATGGAAAAATTAAATTCAAGTCCTTTTTTAATATTGTCATTTAACTCATGATTTAAACTCATGATTTGAAGGGTCACCAAAACATAGCACTTCCATGCCCTATTACATTGCTTCCACCAGTCCCAGAAGGACAACAGAAAACCAGTTCTATGCAGTTGGCTCCCTCAGGGTGGCCGAAGGTATTTCTTCTTCCTTGTTCTAAGATTATCCCGAGAGTCTCAGCCTAATCTTTAAAATGCATAGGGCACAGGAAAGAAATCACACCCTAATTCTAACAATAAGCTGTATGTTGAAAGTTCCTGCTCCCTTCCTTGTACTAAGAAAACATTTTTTTGTAGCACAGCCACAAATGTTAAACTTTGAGTGCACTAGTGGCTTACTGCGTCAGTCTTTCCAACCAAGCAGTATGAACCTTGGCTCCCACCTCACTAGTGTGGAAAGAAGCCCCACAATATAATTCTGTTGATCTCAGTTCATTAAGTTAGCACTGGAAGCCACTCCAGCACTCCCCAAAGCTTAGGGTAGGTGGATGAGCAGAGCTCTTCAATGCCAGCAACACATGATATTGGAAAGAGATCTGGGGGAGGAAGGAGGTGTTGAGGACAGTGAGGGAGATATGATCTCATCCTACACCTTGCTTGGTTACATCCCAAAGCTGTCAGGCACTGTGTCATACTGCTGGCAGAGGCAGGTTTGCCATGAGGAAATGTGGATGACAGCAGCACCAGTAGTCCTGGCCGGGTGTGGATGGCCACAGGCAGTAACCCTTCCTGTTCCTTTGGCTCTGGAGTCACTCAGCAATGCTTCTACATTAAACCAGGCAGGACTGTGCCCGCCACCTGTCTGAGCTGAGGGATGTGTCCTCAGAAGGCCCAGCACTGCATGTTACCCACTACAAGGCAGTGGGAGTCCTGACAGGGAGCTGGTACAGCTGGCCAGGCTCCACCTCTGCATCAGTCCCAAGGAACACCACAAGCTCTTCCCTACCTACCAAAGAGAATTTATTTTCTTCTTTTTTGCAGATTTTCAATGGGCATCCTCCCACGGGCCTCTCTAAACAACCCCCTACCTTTCAGATGCTGATGCTTTTCAGTGGATTAAACTGTGGACCAGACCATGAGCTGGGTGTAAACCACTATTGCTTGTCAATGTTAATTTACACCTGCTGAGAATTTCCCTTGCTTCACCATTTAGCAGAATTATATGACATGTCTTTTATCTCTCTTCACAGTTTAGCCTGCCATTCCCCTTCCCTGGCCCCCAAGCCTCCCACTTAGCTCTGAACTCCCGGGAGGTTTAGAGGATAAGTTGCTTATTTGCAATGTAAAGTGTCTCTCAGAACCACAACCCCGTGCAAACAAACCCAAGAGAGGCACATTTATCCCTACTTGTGCAACAAATCCAGCCCCATCTTTTCCTGGCAGCAGTTCCCTAAGCACACATGGCACAGGACTTGCTAAGGGCAGAAATATGTCCCTTATTGCCATTACACAGTGCAGGACTTCTCTGGGGAGGTGCAGAGGACAGAGAATAAAAGGATTGATTGTACAGAGACCCTGAGCTCTTTCGTTTCTCATCAAAACTGTTGGTGATGGCTCGCCATCCAGATCAGCACCCTGTAGTTCTGATTGTCAATAGGCAGAATACCATTAATGACTTCTTGTTGCTATGGTGATATTGATGGATAGTCCTTGGTGTTGGTGGGAATCCTGGGAAATCTAGGGAAAAAAAACAACAACAAAAAAATCGGGCCAACAAAAATGTGAGTTCGCCCACAAATGGGCAGTAAAGTGACATATTTGATGAATTCAGTGGCACTTCACACTTCTTGCCTCCTCCTGCCTCCTTCAAGAACAGCACAGTGCTCTCCAGAGCCAGGGCAAACCTGCTTGCAGCAGGGCTCTGGTGCAGAGGTGCAGTGCTGCAAAAGGATTTCATTACTAGGCATTACTTTTGCAGCTTCACCCTGGCAATTCATTCCACATACAGAGTAAAAATCTTGGCTCCAGTGAAATCATTTGGACCTGTGCCAGTGGGCACAGAGCCAGGATTTCCCCCAGCTCTCAGGATGCCTTATCGCAAGCGACAATTTCATTCAGCTGCCTCGATAGCCACTGGGAACCCCCTGCCTCTCCAGAGCTGTTTCAAGGATGGAAAAGCCACTGTTGAAGTTTTTTGCTCTATTTTGCTGAGGCTCAGTGCTGTGCTTTCTTAGAAGGTGGTGTCACGGGCTCTCTCTTGGCTTCCTACTTTGCAATGGGCAGTTCAGAGCAACCTTTCACCTTTCACCCCAACTGAGTGACCACTGGAAATGATAGGCTGGGCTCCAGCCACAACTGGGTCTTTTCACTTTGCACAAGTGTTCTTGGGATTTGGGCACAGGAGCCATCTTCCCAAAACAACATTTCTCTCTGACCTTTCTTTCTCTGGGAAAATCATTCCTAATTTAGGTTGATGACACATTAATGAAGGAGTGATAAAGCTCCAGTGGAACTGCCTCTTTCTCTACAGATGCTATTTATCTAAGCCCACCAAGGAGTGCACAAACTGCAAGATGCCTTGTTTTGGGGGAGATTTTGTGATTAGCAAATTCTAGAGTATGCTTTTTGTCTTAGCAAAGACTCTTATCTTTTCTGCTTTGTTTTATATCTAGGAGTACATATAAATTTACTAAGGAACCTTTTATTCCTAACAGTAGTATCACTGCAGGCATGTATCACTCCATCACCTGATGGGCACTCTTAATCTAGAAAGTTTTTATTCGTTTGGATCTGTTATTACAGAAGAATTATATCCACAGGGGAGCATTATCTACAGCAATACCATTACATAGATAGTTTTGCCAGTAAATACCCCAGTGCAGATCAAATCCAATGGATGTGTCAGCTCTTCTCTCTATTTCTATGTTCAGATCCTTTGCCTCCATGTTTTTAGCTCAGAAACTGAAACAAAATTGCCTTGCCCTTCTCTTTTGCATCTTCTGATATCCTTAGTTCTAATGGCCTACAGGGTCTGAAAGCACTTTGCATCAGGAACAAATCCCAAAAGCAAAATTCAGTTCCTTTCTCTACATTACATGTAGCTGTTCATCAAATTTACTGGGCAAGGTCCCTAAGCACATGGAGGCTGGACCAGCACTGACAGAGGGTCTCTCTTGTATAGAAACCCTTTGATCAGACTGTCAACATCATTTATATACTTTTGTTTCATATTCCTCCATGCTGCAGTAAGTTATTTTTCCCAGTTGATTATCAAAGGCAAAGGCTGCCCTTTCAAGTTGGATTTGCACCTCTTCCCTTCCCCTCCATTTCAATTAGCTATGGAAATTACTTGGATTTTCTTTTTCTATCTCCTCTTGCCTGCCTGTCTATATGAGAGGCTTTGTGAACACTGAAGCCTGGAGAAAACTCCACTTGATGTCTTCCCTGTAGGAAATGTTGTGACTTGCAATTAGCACATCTAAGTGCTCTGCTTGACCTACTGCACAGACCCAGCTGCAATGTCCTGCCTTTTCCCCAGCTAGGAGCAAGGGGATGGAGGGCTGTGAGTGCTGTGGATGGAAGAAAGGAGGTACCACCACAAACCAGTAAGGACAGATGAGGACAGGAACTGGTTTACTGCACTGGGAGACAGAAGGTGATAGGAACATAAAAGCTTTTTGAAATAGGATCTCTGCCCCTGAGGAAGTGCTGTTCTGCTGCATTTGCAGCTATTACTGTTCTGCAAACAATTCTGTGACTGCAGAGATACAACAGGCAGTGAACTGCCTAGAGCAGCTTAGGGCTGAGCAGAAATGGCATTTGGGCTGGGCTGGAGCTCTGGGTTCCTCCACTTGGAGGTCCATGGATAAATGTCTTAAGGCACAAATCCCAGCACACTGAGAGGAGCCCACATTCCACAGGGCATTTCCAAGCGTGATTTGCCCTAAACAGCAGATCACCAAAGGTTTCTCAGATTACAATATCAAGACTTAAAAACACATCAGATATGTTCAAGAGAGGAGAATCACTCTGGGCTGTATTGACACCAGCCAGGCATTAACATCCAGGTGACCCCCACAGGAACAGGATTTGGAGATCAGACTGGAGGCAGTACAGACCCATGGAATTTCTCACCACACACAAGTCTCCCCTAGACACATCATGTCATGCATGGTTTACTGGAGATGTTTTAAAGTCATCATTAAGAAACAAATTCTAAGACTGATTAATACCAATACATATACTCTTGGGATGTTCCTAAACACATCTACATATTCTAACTTATCAACATTGCCATGGGACTCTTTCTTTTGGTTTTCTGCCAGACCCTACAATATAGCAAAAGGTGATGGAGGAGGAGGGAGAAGTTGGTGTTCCATGGACCAAATTTCCCGGGC
>VZUA01093102.1:17988-34464 GCA_013401035.1 Horornis vulcanius
AGAGGCAAACAGAATACCATGACCTAATCCTTCCTCTCAGAAAAAGAAAGGGGAAAGAAAGCCTCTTGTGATCTCCGAGGAGTAACTTGCCTTGTAAACTAGTCTCCTGTTTGAAATGAAAACAAGAATGTGAATCCTGATACAGAGAGGCTACCAAAGACAGGGAACTGCTTAACAGACCAGAGATCTTCCCTTTCAATGCAACGCAGGGTATTACACTGGTCCTGCCTACATTAGAAATACAGGCAGCAAAAACTGAACAGGTTACAAGATCCTGTGGCCACGAAGATATCCAAATGCGGTTATTATTAGGCAGAAGCATAATCTGTGTCCAAGTTTATAAACTGTGGGCTTGTAGTTTATTAAAAGGATTCTTTTACTAGCTGCCCTCTCTTCAGTTATTGCATTCAACCCCTGTGACATGCACTTACAGCCCTCTCAAGCCTACCCCTCTATAAAACCAGGAATGCTGCCCCTGCCTCCTACTCCCCTGAGGGAATGGGGGCAACCAGCATTAGGGTAACTAAATATTTGAAGAAGAGACCCATTTTTACTAGCAAACATTATTTGGAATAAAAGTTTGTACTTCCTCAAGTGCTTAGATAAAAGGGCATAAAGGCAGGCACACTGGTTGCCATTGTCCTTTTCTATTAGGTAAGAAAACTGAGATCTGGGATAAGCTCATGGCAAAATTGAGAAGAATCCCTCAAAGCTCCCAAGGCCCTTTTGGAGCACCAAAATGGACAACTGGCCCACTGAGCCTACTCTCTTCTCCAGCTTCAGCCAGCCAGATGATTCCTAACAGCCAATTCTTGAAACAAATTTAATTTCCCCTCATGCATGCACATGCCCATGACTAGGCTACTTACACCCTCCATTTTTCATTGTCCAGAAATACTTGGAGAGGTTTTTTGCAGCTTCTTTGAACATCTCACTCCATTCTCAAGAAGCACTATGAATAAGCTCTGAGCACTGTGGTGGCATCACTTCTGTTCCTTCCAAGCAGAGGATCAGTGGCTCTGACACATAAATACAACTGGCATGAAAATATTCCAGGAATACTCTCAGGTTTATGTGCTTGTTTTACTCTGCAGAAGCAGTAACACCAGTGAAAACCTGAATGGTGAGGAACATATGCAAACAACTTCATCATGGCAACAGCTAATTCATTTTTTAAATTCCAGGTATTATCTTCAGACTTCTTTTTTGGAATCCTTCCCCAGTTCCTTTCCAAGTATCCAATGTCCATGGCTTCCTAAAACATGGTGGCAGATGCCATTCTGAAAGAAAACCAGAAATTCTTTCCTGATCCAGCAGATTACATCATGCCTCTGAAATGTAAGATCAAATCCAATCCAGCTACCTGTCCATCTCGAGGGTGCCTATCAATTAGCATTAGACACTAATTTGATTAAATTGGTATGTTGAGATTTTATTTGATTTCACCTAATGAGTGTAATTCCCCTTGTGCGTTGTCTGTAACCCACTAATTTTCCAATGGAATAGGAAACACAGGTTGGGATTTGGAGGCTAGTTCTTCTACTTGTTAACATGTGAGCTTAAAACCGCAGAAAAAAATAAATCCATGCAACTTGGTAGAATGAGACTTGCCAGTTTAAGAGAAAACAGCTTTCTACCAGAATAACCCAGATGAGGGAAAAGAAGCATACTTTTAACTCTGAAACCTGAAGTGTTCTTTGAGGGAAAACGAATACATTTTAGCCTTAAAGGGATCACAGACTGCAATTATATAATTCTTGTCAACTGATGTTAAAGATAGGCTGGAAAGAATGTATGCTGAGGCCCTGCAATAAAATGAGCTCCTTTACTCCTTTCAAATGTTTGCAAACCTTGGAGGTTATCCAAAGGTCGAATACAGGAAAAGTCTTGGTGAACAGAAAACATAATCATGAGCTTTTTGAATATGGGCTCTTTTTGTAATAAAATGAAATTATGGTAAGGGAAGGGAGGGCAGGCTCTGTCTCCTCAGATCTAAGGCCAGGGGGGCTGAGTTTTAATCAGAGGCTGCTGTTCTCTCCTCCTCTCTCCTCCCCAGCCTGTCACTGCACAGAGAAAGAAGCCAGCAGAGGTGCACAGGCACTGCATCCACTGCAGAGGGGCAAAGGCACAAGCCTGCACTGAAACCCCTTGGCTTTGCTGCAATGCAAGAACATATTTCCTAAGAGGGAGGTGGATCTTCATGGCCAGCCAGCTTGCACAGGGAAGCAGCAGATCCTCGTCAACACCCTCCTCGCCTGGGGTCTGTTGGAGAACAGCTCCATGCAATGCTGGAATTAATGTGCTTCCCCTTCTGGGGTACACCAGAACAAATGGCATGTTTCCCACAGAAACATTGCTGGAAGCTGGAAGTAAGGTATATGGAGAATATCACATCCAGCTGCAACTATACAGGAGTTTAAAGATGGGTTGTCAATACCCTTATGGATTTTGGGGTGGAAACCAGGGCAGCAGTTTTTACTCTTCCCAAAAGTGATATGGCTTTAGTTGTGACACCTGCAGTCAGGGAGCTGCTTTCTGTTTTACTTGGAGTACCTGGAGACACTGCCTGGTTACCTCACCTGGGCTATGGCCACAAGTCACACACAAACAGTTGCATCAACTCCTGCATTTGGTTCAGAACTTTTCTATCCAAGTACAGATTTGATCCCATCCCCTTGGTCTGCTAAACACAAACCTGGAGTAGCAAACCATGAAGTATTTGGAGGGAATTCATGAAGTGGACATTTACTGAAGGCATCAGGCACTTCTGAGTTGTGATCATCCTCCATCAGAAAACCGTGAGACACCCACCAAGAGTGGCTTTGTTCTAAACCCACACTCTGTAACACTTTATCACCATTTATCTCTTATGGTGACTGCCCCATCATCTAACTGTTGCTACAAACCTGTCTTACCTGTACCTCACAGGCTGAGAAAACAATCTTACAACAAACAATATTTTTTCCTCTCAAAAATTAGAAATCTGTTTTAATGATCCATCTGTACTGCCTGCAGCAGGTCATTCATGCTGTCAAGTCCACCAGTGTTTTGAAGTTATTTTTTCCCATTTCTTGAATTTCTTCTGGACTTCCTCTGGTATAGCACCATTATCAATCTGGATGGAGACACCTTTCCCATTCCATGCTTCATATGAATAACTAGAATTAGGGAAAAAACAAAAAAAACCAAAAAACAAACAAACAAACAAAAACACACAAAAAACAAACAAACAAAACAAAACAAAAAAACATTTAAAAAAAAAATTCCCATCTAGGCAAGAAACCCACCTCAGTGCTAGAGAGAGTTGGAGCAACATGGATTGACTGGTAAGTGCACCTGCTCTGTTAGGATTTGAAGCTATTTCACATTAGCAGTGGTCCCATGGACAATCTCTCAGCCTACAGACATGAAATCTTGACTGCATATTTAATGTAAAATTAAGCCTTGGGTGTGTCCTGTGCAGGGCCAGGAGGTAACTTTGATCTTAGTGGGTCACTTGCAACTCAGGATATTCTAAGTTTCCATGAAAGTATTTCTTTTTTATGTCATTTCACACCTGTGGAAGTTTTCTGTTATGAACAGCGCATTTTGTTCTCCCTCATCTTTGAGGAACAGATGCAGAGCTGCCTTTCACAAAACCAGGAGACAAAGACTTTTGACAGACCCTCAACACTCTTGCATGCAGAATATGCCATATTTTTATTTTTAATAGTATAGTGAGTCACAAAAGAGATGTGATTGGTAGCCCTACTGCATTCCAGGAGTGATGGTACAAGTCCCCTGTTAGGGGGTATGACCCAGAACATCACCTCTTCATTTCATTTCACCTCTCCCTCTTTCATCCAATCCTCTTCCTGCTGAGTGATGTTCCTTGGCTGTATCCACACGTTTTTCCTCTTCCCTTTGAGCTGAAAAGTCAAGAGAAGAAATACATGAGCACTGGAAAAGCCACTATAAAGCAAACTGCTGATTTTAAAAATAGAAGTACATATTCACAGGCTGATTTACAGAATTGTTTTGGCATGTACCTAAATGCAGCTGATTTCCACAAGATGTAAAAATGCACTAAAACTCAGACATCAAAACTCAAACAGATATTGAGAAGCCGTTACTGGGGGAAGACACTTGCCCAAGCTGAGGGGTAAGTTAAGATATCCTATAGAAGTTCCATTTGTTCAGGACAGCTCTTGGGCCCAAGAAACAGTGATACCAGTAAGCTGACCCTGCACACACAAAAAGAACCCAGGGAGATGAGATCCAGACTTTCGTCAGAGCAGAAGGTGGATGCTTGGTGGTGCTGCAGGCAGGCATCTCTTCAAACGAGCTGCACACATGGGAACAAACATGTCCAAAGGCCTCACACCCAATGGGAAGCTGCTGAGTGCCAAACACAGCTGAAAATCTGGTGCTCAGTGTGGGCACTGTGCCCTGGCAAATCCAACCCCCATCCTTGCTGAAAATCTGTCACATCATCAATGCTAAAGACAGGTTTTTGAAATGGGAAAAGTGCCTTTATCACCCTCAGCGAACTGACAAACAACACAAGGCATAATTGTTCAAATGTCAAATAAAAATGCTCATCTGAGCAAACACCATGCGTGGACCTTTTTTGATCGCCAAGTATGAATGCTTTAGAACAGGATGAGCATGTGGCTAGTGCGGCTGGAATGGAGAGTGCTTTGTAACCTTAACTATACCAGGCATGATAAAGTGCCCACTATCATGAAAGAAAGCTCATTTAAAAGACAGAGGGAAACCAGATGGGAAAAGAGCACAAACTCTCAGCAGAAATTTCAGGGATTTTATTTTCTACATTGCTTTAATTTTTTCCAAAATAAAAATCTCTTCCTGGTGCTCAATGCCAAGTAGAAATATGGTCTGATCCACCTGAGGCATTCTGAGGGCAAGGCTGAAAGGTCAGGGTTAGCTCTGATGCTGGAGCTGCAGCCTCCCAAGCCATCGGGATCTGTGAGCCCAGCCCAGAGGAGTGAGTACTGCCAACCCCATCAAGCACCTGGGGCTGTAGGAGTGCCTACCTCAGCTATTGCTGACTGCAACACCTTGGCTACTTCTGATACTGCAATTCTTTGTGCTGCCCTGGCAAATGCTTCAGCAACCCTTTCTGCCGCTGGGTTTTCTGATGCTCCCACCACAGTCGCAGCTGCTCCTTCAGGAGTGACCACCTTCCCACCCAGACCTGCTCCCACTAGGCTTTCTGCCTCTGGCATTGCAGCTGCTTTTTCTCCTCCTTCCACCTCGACTTGTGATGCTGCTGCATCCTTCCCTGCTTCCTCTGGTGCTGTGACAGCCAGCAGCTCCATGTCCCCTGCCAGGTCACCAGCAACCAGTGCAGCAGGAGGACCCTTCCTTCCCTGGGGACAGCACAGTTGTAGAGCTGGCCTGGAACCTGTTGGTAGAAACAGAGAGTGTGAAGCAGCACAACTGTAAACAAATGTGTTTTCTGGTGTCACTACAAGTGGACCAGTGACAGGCTCTGGAGCCAGCAAGGACTGCTTTCCCATGGCCTGCCTTGTCCATAGAAGCCCAGAACAAGAGAGCAGGACTCGCAGCACTTGTGCAGTAGCACAGCTTTGACTGTCAGGTCCCAGCCCCATGTTCTCTTGTGGGTAGCAGCCATTTTTGTGGCCCTGAACTGTATCCCATCAAAACATCTCAATGCCTCACATCAAGTGGTATGTGTAGCAAAAAGGAGAATAAAAAGCAGGCTCACTCTTTCCCAAGACATATTTTTGCTTAATATTCCAGGAAAAAAAACCCAACATTCTTTACAGGGAAAACAGCATAAAGTCCATAGAACATGCAAGTCAAAATGTTTTTTCAAATTGTAATATTCTCCTATGAAAAGAATCCAAGGGTCATGCCCAGAGGTTGGGAATAGCAGGCTTGGGTCAGACAGACATGGTGTGTTTGTCTCAGAGTTTCTTCTAATGCATCTCACTTCTGACCTGCACCAGCCTTCTTGCTGTAGTCTGTGCTCTCCATACACACCTTGGCTGTTGGGCTTCAAAATCTCTTCAATCACACTAAGTTTTCAACTGGCATGTTTGTCCCAATGCCATGGGAGGTACAGGTGAAATTTTGACAATACAGATATCTTTTCTGATGAATATACAGGGGACACTGGTAGAAGAGGTCCATAACTATCTAATATGCATGTATTAATCAACTTCTATATTAGAAAGATCCTCTACCAAGTGTAGCTGCTATCAGGTCAAAATATAGCTTGCAGTGAAGTAAAAGGGTAATTTTCATAACAAACTGTGAGAGGTGGTGTAGTGTAGATGCTGCTACTCCTCCCTAGTGATACCTACTCCAGTCTAGAAGTCAGGACAAGTCTGAGAGGTGATGCTGAATGGACTAAATTGTATGAATTCACAGTACAAGTTAAAGAGCCAGAAAAAGCCATTGAATCTGCTCATACCCACTGACTTGGGTAGAAAAAAAAAATCGCCATTTGATTAATTCCTGCATATTTTTTCCCATCTCTCTTACAGAGACCAACACAGGCACCCAATTAACAGACGCACAACTTTTTGGCTTTGACTATACAGCAATACAAAGAGATTCCTGCAGCCTGGAGGCATCCTCATGCTGGCTGTAACCCTGCCAGCAGAACATCAGGGTTTGGCACAGCTCACAACCCCCTGCACACCTGCACGGGCTATCCCAAGAAAAAGACAAGTAACACTTGACAGATGTGCTGAGAAACTGAGATCAGTGGGGGACCCTGATGCAAGTACACAGAGGATACTGGCTGTTCCCAGCTCACACGTGCTCCATAAACCGCTGGCAGGAACTTGGGCAGGCCTGATGAAATAGTGATGACACCACTGTTCAATGCTGCTTAGCATCAGTAATTAAAAAAAGAAGAGGAAAAATAAGGTGGAGGGCTATGAAATGACAGGATGGAATAAACAAGAAGTGCTAGGGTTGAAAAAAATACAGTAGTAGAGAAAAAAGGCAAAAGGAGAGCAGAGAAGGTAGAGGGGGAAAAGTGGAGAAGAGGGAAATGGAATACAGATTATCACTGCTGAGTGTTGTGCACTTAGAGAGAAGACAAGGGCCAAAAGCCACCTGAAGTGTCCCGTCACACACACCTACATCCTTGTGGACACAAGTCAGTCACTTGCTCACTGAACAGGTTACCTGCATATCTGCTTCATTAAATAGTAACCCTGTAGGTCTGCTGACAAGAACATACTTCTCTCTCCTTTGGTAATTAGCCCTGAAGGCTGGTCATGCTCACTGGCCATGAAACACTGCAACAAACAGCCTTTTCATGCCTCGAGCTTACCTTTGTCCCCTGTCTGTTCCCATCAGGCTGGTAAAAGCAGGCATGATGCCCACCTGACACTGGTGCTCCCCAGCTCCATTCATGCTGTCACCCCACCCAGAGGTTGCCGGTGTCTCTCAACAGGACAGATATGAGCTTGCTGGGACAGTTGTGACTGCAGAAACCAGAAACTTTCAGCCTTTTCCTTCTGCTTGGAAAAAACCCAAGGGAAGACTCAGGAGCAGCAATTTGCTGCCAGTCATCTTGAGACAGCTGCAAATTGATATGCTGGGAAGAGGAAGGGTCTTACAAGGCTCCAGAGATACTGGAGAGGAAGCACAGGGTTTTGTGTCAGGAGCTGCACAGGAACTGGAGGCTCAGCCCTTCTGCAGCGGCAAAGCAAACCTGAAACTGGAGCTGAGCAGCTTTCTCTCACTTTCGCTACCAACGACAGGACTTTGCAGCCACAGCTCTGGCGCCAGTCTGTGACATAGTCATAAGAGCAGTAAGAGACCCAAACTTATTCTAACAAACATAAAATGCCTCCTAAAATTCCTGCAATGTGGGTTGAGTTAAGCTGACATGAGCTCAGTGTAAGGGATTAAAATGGTTTGAAAATTTTTTGGGTTTTGTTTTTCTAAAACAAAGGAGGCAGGTTACTAACACCCCTTTGAAACCCGTTAGGAGCCTCAAAAGAAGCATGCATAGCTTAAAGCTTTAGCTTTATGATCACTTTTCCCCTCCAAAATATTTTGGAGATAAATTCCAGGTGCTTCAGCCTGGAGAACTTCACTGGAGAACAGTGCAAAGATTAAAACCAAACATACTGCCAGTAATTCTGGCAGCCTGTTCCAGCAGTGAGACCATGGACCTGGGAATGAACCTTCAACCGTGCTCTGACTCAAGATAAGACCTTGAATAAGTCACACCTGCGTCTCTGGCCTGCCATACTCTGCAGGGGCAATGGCTGAGAATTAGCAAAGGTTATTTGATGGTGTCTAAGGTCTGGTCACTGTAAGCCCGTTTTCTCAAGAAGTTTTCTGCCTGCCTGCAGAGTTTTTGCATATGTACATATTAGCATTTTGACTCATTTGCAGGGGGGCCAATTTCACTTCCTAACCTACAGTTAAACTTCATAAATTGCCTCTAAGCCACCAGAACATTACCCTGCTGTTCCCCCAGAAGAGAAGATTGGCAGGATTTTGGATCAAGCCACCACTCAGCTGCACCATACTGTCAAAGTCCACCACCGTCTGCCCAGCTCACTCAGATGGCAGACCTGCATTGGTCCCAACCTGACCTCCTTTTCCCAAGCACTTGTATACCTGGCTCAAGGCTGGTATGTAGACAAACTCCCTTGTGCTATACAAGCCCTGTTCCTTCCACCAGAGACCATTTCAAGGTATGTTTTCTGCTCTGCAACAATTCTTTTCATGCAGGGACACAGTTTGCAAAGCCCCTTTTTAAAAATCTCCCCCACCATTTGGCACTCATCTAATCCGCCCCCAGCCCAATTGTTTATGTCTGACTAATGTTCATTTCTTCAAAATTAGTTTGGAGCTAATGCTGTGTCTACCAATTAAATGTTTGATGGAATGACATCAAAATCAAAACAGATAGAAAAAGTATTTCCCTTTGATATGCTGACCACATTGTACAAAACTCACTATTATAAGACACAGGTTGCTTAGAATTTTGCAACACTTTAATCTTTTGAATTAAAGCTTTTGATGGTGGTTGTCTGCCCTGCTGGAATTCAGGGTGAAAATTTCAGCTAATGTAGTTCATCCACTACAGAAAATCTTTTTACACCCAGTTAAAAAAAAGAACGCACAACTGATATCTCATCCAAGGTCTTGGTTGAATAGTCTCAGTGCTATCATTTGGAGCTCTACTTTAAATTTTGGCAGGAAGGTCACAATGATGCCAGGAATTAATTTTTTACAGGAAGAGTAATGCACCTTTGGCCAAGCTATGATCTCCTGAAAAATCAATTTGCATATGCTCTGTAATGGTTTGTGATAGGCAGAAAAAATATTTTTCAAAGTCCTGATTTCACAATCTAAATATTCTTTTTGCACAGTTTTGCTTTTCTTTAATGTAATCTATAAAAATAGCCAGTGACATTTAGTGGCATCTAAACAGGCTCCTAGTTTTCTTCCATGGTTTGAAGCCTTAAACAATAATCCCAAATAGTCAATACCACACACTCATGTACTTGATGCCTGGGAAATTGCTGGTTGTTGGTCAGCGAGAATAAGGAGATTCACACAGCTCCAATGCATGGCAGGTTCAGGGAATTCGGGGAACTCAAGGCATCAAAGGACTGAGATGCAGGAAGCCAACATGCCCCCCAGCCACCACTCTGCACTCCAAGCAGTGTGAGTTTGCCCACAAGTTTTGAGTGAAAGATAATGAGGGTAAAAAAACCTTTAGGAATTCCATGGGACATTGCAGCTCCACTCACTGAGCTGCCGGCACAACACTTTCCATGTGCTAAGCTCCCAAATTCTTAGCAAAGGCTTCTGAAGTCTTTCAATGTGACAGAGAGGAGGATTTGTACTCCCAAATCAGTATATTCCTACATTAGGGCAGGACCATTAAATCATCCTCATTCTTAAAGGAGAAGGAAATTTCAGAATCATATTAGACAAAATTCACCTGACACCAGCTTTTAACATGTGTACGTATGACCTCATACAGAAAGAAACCTTTGACAGCTCAGCTGGTGGAACTGTTGTCTTTAGACCACAAGCAACATGTGTGAAACCTGAGAGAGGAAATCTGCAGGTTTCTGAGTAAATCAGGATTCTGGAAGTGGGGTCAATATGGCAACCACCAGTGCCCAAGACGGTGGGCAGTTTGCAATGAATTATGTCATTGCTCTGAAACCCCTGAGTCCTAAGAATTTCTTCCCTATATGCCTGCCAAAGCTGCTATTTACCCAACATAGTCATAGCATTGGGTCATTAAACAATACTGATGGCAATTCCCGGAGAATTCCAAGCACCTATTGTACTATCACTGAATTCCTCCTTTGATCACCATGGTCAGAAATATCTGATTTTTATCACTCTTTAATAGCTCCCAATCAACTTTAAGAAGTTACCACAATGCTCTTGGTAGAACCTTTGTCAGACCAGGCTAATAATTGACAAACCCAGAACAGCAGATCTCACTAGCTCACCATTATCAGTCATATATGACCTGCTCCATGAGCTTGAAACCCCAGGGACACAGTCTGAGCTTCCATGTTGAAGATTACTCTGCCTGTGTCAGAGCAAAAAGAGCTATAAATGTAGAAGCCTTTTCTCCAGAGCTCTGCAAAAACCCACAGAGATTAATAGGGAAGAAAATTTGAAGCACATTTGAGCAATCTCAGAAGGACACCCCCCCAATAAGCATGAGCTAGGAACTTCTGCATTTGTGTTGTTACTAGATCACTCAAGAGAAACACCTCCCATACTTAAGGCACAAGAAGACTCCTCCTTGCACAATTCTGCCACCCTTCACCTGTGTACCAGACCATGCTTACAAATAATCTGGCAACATTTCCCAGTCACTGTTATGACCTAGACATACCTACTCTCATAATTTCCCCCTCACTGAGGTGTTCTAATTCACACATATCTAACCCCAAGCAGCTGCTTATCCAGCATATGCTTAGCACTGACAGCTTCTGGTTCAGATTTGGAGGGCTCATGTGCCTCAAAGTTTGCCTGAGTTCTCCAGCTATGCTACTCCATCTAACAAAACACTTGTCCAGCAGTAATCAGAAATGATTCGTCTGATTCCAAAATTTGTCAGTTAAAAGGAAATTAAAACCCAGTGCTCTGATGAATGCTTCTGAAAACAAAACGGTGAAAAGAAAAGAATCTGAAATCAAGTGTATAAATTATAGAAGTTAATATTATTTTACAAATCCCTGTTTTCTGTGTGCTGCTAATGTTGCCCCTGAGAGGCTTATTCTTGAAACATAGGAACCCTCAAGAATCAAAAATGCTGGAAGTGAGTTTAGGACCAAGACTTCTTTTGGTGAAGGAGACATACATCCACACCCACGACTGATTGTTTTAGTGAAAACAAAAAGGATTATCCTTGGTTTTGGATTTATTCTGTGAAACTAATGAAGATTATNNNNTTAATGCTCTAATTTGTAGGTAGTCAAAACATGGCAATAATACATATAACAACATGTTTAATCCAGCTCCATAATGTGCAGTTGTAACCTCATATTCAGATAAGAATTTCTTTATTACCTGCCTGGTGATCTCCAACCTGGAAATTCCCAGACTGACATTGAAGCACCAGGCATTCTCTAGAGGCAATACAGTGGATTCAAGGGACAGCTGTACAGTGTATTGGCCAGTTTGGATGACTTTCTAAGGGGTTAAACAATAATTGGAATTTACAAGACTTTTATGTTCCTGAGGAGTAAGCAAAAAAAGGAAAAATCCCATATGTCTAAAAGAAACTTTTAGAGTAGTCATGTTGGTGTAAGCTACCTGGGGAACATGAAATAAAAAACGTAGATTGCATTCACCTCACCCAAGAAGCAGCTGCATATTCTGGTGGTATTCTGGTGGTGCCTCTAACATGTGCACACATTCATGTCCCTCAGTTGCAGATCACAAACATATTAGTACAGTTACCTGATTTGTATAGTTTATGAAATCATAAGGACTTTCACTCTGGTGTATTTTGGGAATTCTGCAGACTTTCACTGCTCCTACTCAAGTCAGCCACACAAACAGATGATTAAGCTAAATTCAATTTAAAAAAAAATCTTTATTTGATACTTAAAGCCACTGAGCTCTAAAACACTGAAGTGTTATTTAATGACCACTATGGCAGTGGAACAGCCAGATGCAAGCTGCTCTGTGCTGTCCAAACTCAGGTTCCCAGGGGTGATGTTCTGCATGACACAAACGCTCGCAGCAATGAGTCTGACAGCACAGAGCAACTCCACGACGTTTGAGTCCTTGACCCAGCAAACAGCCAGGGACAACATCCATCTCCTCTTGCTCTGGGTGGGACAAAGGGGCCAAACTCCCCTTCACGGCAGCCTTATGTTACATTATCCACTAAACTGTATCCATGGCTCTCTGCAGTGGATGCATGGCTCTCTGCAGCTCTCACAGAGCTGCTCTTGGGCTCTGTCTCTTCCTCCTGAAGAATCTGGGAATCTTGTAAGGAGCAAATGGGAAATGGTCTTGGACTATGCTTATGCTATATGACAACACAGTCCATATAGAGCATATAGAATAATTGAACCTTTTCCACAAAGAATCTGTCTTAGGCTTAGAAACCAATGTCTCTTTACTAGCCAATAAAAAGATTGAAAGTTACTAAAGAAAAAATGCCCATTCTCTCAGGGAGATGATATATGGATGTACCAAGCTTTTAATTTGGTGAGCTCTAATTACCCACAGATGCAAGTAGCCAGACAGTGCTCAGACTCTCACTGGGACACTTGAAAAGCTCTCCCCTAATCGCCACACTCCATCAGAGAAGCACATTGGAAAAATTCAAGCAAATCCCTTAGGTTTCTCAAAGGAAACTCTTATCCAATCCTACCATCTACTGAGAAATTCTGTTTTTGAAGGAAAAGGATCTGTCTCCCATCATGAAAGTTTTCTCCAGCATCTGAGATGAACCAAGTGCAAATGAAACCTTGAACCTTGCCCAGAATGATCATCAAGAAGTGAACTTTTGGATTAGGACAATGTAAAATATGCCAATAATAATTTCTTTACTGCAAGTCCTGTTCTGATGTATAAATCTTTCTTCATGTCCCTCCCAGCCCAGCTAAAACCTGGGCTGTGCAAAAACGCCAGGGAAACCCCACTCACAGTATTTCTGACACAAGCCAGGGAGCAGTTGAAATTACAAAAGACAGTTCCCAGATCAAAGTGACCCACCTCAATTTGCATGAACTTTTAGATAAACACNTTTTCAGTTTTCCTCTGCATTAGTAAATTACCAGCACTATCAACCTTTGGTTCTAAATGGAGCCAGTGAGTCCTGCCACAGTATAAATAAAATTCGTAACCTATCCAAGCCCTATTTCAATTCATTACAATTTCATGAGGACCCTCCCCTCTTCTATCCATGTTGCTAAAAGTTTCTAAGTTGAAATTTAGTGAGGTTGGAATGTGAAACTGACTCATGCATGGTATGTCCAAATGATCAGAGACTGGAAAACAAGACACATGATCAGGTCATATTAGAGCAAAACTGAAAAATTTATTACAGAACTCATCTCTCTCTCATTCCTCCTTTTCTTTAATCACCAGATGTTCTCCATTCAACTACCTGCTACCCTCTCTGAGATTTAAATTAGGCACATAGTACTCCCAGAGACATGATCACAGCACAGAAAGGTTATAGGAGAAATATATTTTTGCCTTGGCATCCTACAACAGGTAAGAGATATGAAAAGAACTAAAAATCCTGTGATGACAAGCTGCCTTTGGGCACCCTAACTAAGAGCTCAGAAATCTCACTCTATCCCTTGTATTAGAGTGAGCAGCTTCACAAAGACTCAAACCCTAGATTATCTTCAGGGTTATTGTGAGGTGACTGCAAAGCTTTCTCATCAGGCTGCCAGTGGGGGGGACAAAAAAAAAAAAGCTTTCTGAAACAGACCCTTATCATTTATACCACATTACAATCCAAAATCAAAACTTACTTCTCCAGATTTGATAGAATAAAGCATCTTGAGATGCCACAGAAGTACTCAATTTTCAATAAAGACATTAAATCTAAGCTTCAAATAAGGGAATAATTACATCACTTTTGCTTTGAGTTCTAATGTTAAAAGTGTCAATTTATAAAACTAGGTAAACAACCACAATTCCTAAGCAGACTGCAGCTAATTAGACCCCTTTTGATATTTTATTTTGCCTAGAAGCTTATTTAACAACTTTACACAAAACTCAAGGTTTTGACACACTAGTGGACTGAGGGAGGGAGGAGATCACAGGAAAGAAAATTTTTCTCTGCTGCTTGCTCGGGTGGGAGGCTGGTCTCTTCCTGAAGCACACTCACTAACAGCAAGCCTGGGAAACTTTCTAGCCATGGAAACAATTGCCTGTTATTTGAGCTGTCTTGATGGAGACATGATGCAGAACAAGATATTAAAAACTAAATCAATGCACAAATCAAGTTGTTACAAATGCTCCAGCCCTACACACACTATTTGTGTGTGTGAGTTGCTGGTTTGGATGAAGGATCACAATGCAGAAGACCTAACAGAATGACTCCAGAGCACTGGGAGGGGTTGTCATTACCTGCTACAGTAAATAAACTGGGCACTGGCATTGCAGAATTCCCCAAAAGGGCTGTGCAGTGCAGGGAGAGGAGGGAGCTACAGTTTCCTACATGAGCAACAATGACCTACACTGCAGAGGAGGGGTCCAACAGGGTCTGGTGGGAGTAGGACAGGCAGTGCTGGTCAGAGCAGCAGAGCCCATCCTGTGCAATGCTGCACCAAAACAAACCTTTGAACAAGTTGACTCTGTCTTGGGGCAGCAGAAAGCACTAGACTATATCTCCATGTACTTTTCAGCCCTCCTTCCCATGAAGAACTGACATTAAAATAACCCTGGTGACACAGAAGCCAGTAGGACTTGGATGCTTGTCACTTCTATGACCACATCACATCCCTCTCCTTTCTGTAACAGGAGAGACAGACATCCCTGTCTCCCAAGAACTCACTGTGGCAGTGAAGTCAGGAGTGTTAAAGGCAAAAAGCTCCTTGTCCTGTCCTGAAATTAACAGCATCATTAATCTTGAAGGACTCAGGTCGTTGGGCTCATGCACACAGAAAAAAGCAAAAGACATAAACATCCTTCCCCCTCAATACAACTGAGAGACCATTTCCCTGTGGATAATCCCCACCCTGCCTGGGCATACCAGTGGGTGTCTCTGCAATCTTTTCCAGAGGATGACAGTTTCACAGCATCCACCTATATTGCAGCAGCCTTCCCACTCCCCTGGGGTGATGGTCAGCCCTTAAAGCAGGAAGCCGGGCATGGAGAGGGAAGAGTAACAGAAGGAATGGAGAGAGGGAGTGAGCTGCTTCAAGCAGCATAGCTGTGTCTGCAATGACATGCTCCTGTCTGCAAGCAGATCCCATCAAACAAGTATCTGGATAAATCTGAAACAACCATGACCATCTTGATTTACTGATTCGGCTGTGTTAATCCTCTAACAAGCAAGGTCTGACCCACCTGGTGCAAACCTCAGTCCAATGTTAGTAACAGACCTCCAATGTTTCCCTGTCACAACTTAACTGTTTTCAGTCTTGAGATGGGAAAATCTGAGCTTGCCTGATAGCTGAATTTACCTCAGATTCTTTGTTCAAGCAGGAATAAAGATGCTGAGGGCAGCTCTGGGCCCCCACTGAGCTGTTACAGCCTCCCCACACCCACAGTCAGGTATCACCCAGAGGATTCAGACATAGTCTTTGACTGTGTTCCAGTTCTCCCACCTTAGGCTCACAACCACTAAGAAAGCTTAAAAAAATAGCCAATTTCTTGAAAAAATTGGTCTTCCTCACCCAGATCCAAGGCTGTCCTGGTTTGCAACTTCACTTCCTTTTCTCCTCACTCTCCTGCAGGTGCATCAGCTGAATGATGGTTCAACAGAGGAAGGGAAGAAGAAAGTGACCAGAGGTGGTGCCTGCTCAGCAGCAAAGCTATTTCACCCTCATGCTGCACATTGCAATGTTAATGATTTCAAAGAAAACCATTTGCAAAGCTAAAAGCTTAATGTAGGAACAAAAATCAATACTGCCCTCACTGAAGTCCACTGATACTGGAGACTCTAAAGCGTCATTCAGGTAGACAACAGTGGGCATTCCCTCCTTAATGACTGCCTGCAGATCATTAGAAACAGGAGAGTGCTTTAATTTATTCTCTTTGTCATTCTAATATAGATCTTCCCTTTTTAAATAGTGTTTGTACTTTATACCGAAATCTGGGTTCAGAAATAGAATGAGTCCTAAAAGCTGGAATCAATACATCCCACATTACCTTTCAGAAGGGAGGTAGAGAGCACAGCAAAAAGGAGAGGGCCAAGTACCCTGCTGGCAGACATAGTGAGTTCCTTGATGCTGCTGTTTAAAATATGAGTCAAAATATGGACTCAAATTTAGCTGACTAAATAAAAAAAAAAAA
>VZUA01093102.1:35035-45368 GCA_013401035.1 Horornis vulcanius
AACACCAGACCAGAACCAATTAAAAAATCCAACACAAACCAAAAAACTCTTCATCCTTCTTTTGCCCAGAACAGCTCTTGGCAAATAAATCCAAGCGTTTTCCAAATGTTAATAATTTATAATGTATCACTACTAATAACACTGGCAAATGGTACTGTTGGGATGCAGAAACTGAGCAGGAAGTCTGACCCTCCCAAGGCAACAAGCCAAAGAGATGAGCCAGCTCACTTGCCTGCTGCCCATGCTGCCTCTGGCACAGAAGAATCTCTTCTCCTTTCCCAATACTCCATGCTATCCAGACACCTGAGAATTCTAAGTAATTTATCTGGAACTATTCACAGGTGAAACAGTAAACATTAGGGTTCCTTTTGCCTGCAAGGGCAAACACTGTTTTAAGTACGGTTCTGTGAATCCACAGAAATTATGAACCCTGGTTCCAGAAAGCTTCAAATGCTGTGAGTCTGGTCTGTCTCTTTTCAAAAAAGGATTATTCCCAAGGTTTTCTTGTTTGTTTTTGTATGCCAGACTCCCACCCTCTGAGCAGAGGTGGAGCATAGGAAGGCATTTCCCTGTGTTGGCCACAGTGGGCTTGAAAATCTTCCTAAAGGAAGCAAGCTTAATAAACAACAGCAAATACTCCAACAAGCCTCCTTCTTGGCTCCCTATAAACAAGGTGAAGAAAGAAGTAGATCAAGAAAAACTATGCCCCACCCCTAAAAAAGTGGAGAGAAGATTTTAAAAAAGTGGCCTGTCAATATTTCATTTTCCTCTGTACATCAACGCAATTTCTAAGAATTTACATGTTGTGGGGTAATTCCAGAATGAAAGCTGATCTATGCATGCAAGTCGCATGCAGCTGTAACTGTTAAACAAGAACTAGCTCTAGACAGTTTATGGACACTGAAATGATGATCAGGTATGGAAGATGATTTCCAAAAGTTGCAGGGTTAGTACAAAACTAGTGCCTCTCTTCAAAAGAGACAGGTT
Source organism: Horornis vulcanius (assembly GCA_013401035.1). Taxonomy (NCBI): domain Eukaryota; kingdom Metazoa; phylum Chordata; class Aves; order Passeriformes; family Scotocercidae; genus Horornis; species Horornis vulcanius. The sequence goes on from VZUA01093102.1 coordinate 36,023, forward strand.
AGTACAGAGTGTTTTGATGTACATAGGTCACCCCAGGTGCTCTGAGGTGTCCCTGTAATCTAAAATCATTCATGCATCCTTAGAGGAGAGAGTGCAACAGGCACAGAAACTTAACTAAAGTTTGTTTTTTCCTGATCTAATTGATATAGGCTTCTCAATCTGGCATTGCCCTAAGGGTCAGAGATATTATCTGCTTTTATTACATACAGATGCCAGATCCATATAGCTCCATTCCACAAGAAAGAAATCCCCAAAGATTCCAATTGTTTTAAATAAAAAACCCAAGCAAATGAAAAACAAACCCTCTCCTGCCACCTACTCAATAAGCTCATGCAACCCTACCCAAACACTGCTGCTAATGCTTTGCAGTAACACTTGCTCAACACCAAACAAAAGCACCTATAAGTCACCAAGTCAGTTGGTAAAATCAGATCTAATATGTCAAAATATTTCAGTTTCACCCAAACATTCTTGGTTAGTTAGTGCTAAATATTCATTCCATCTCTTAATCCTTCTGCTAGGCAAGCCAGATTTCATGCTAGCAAACAAAGTCAAGCAACATGTCTAAGATCACAGAGGAATGTTGCCTAGACCAAAATAATAACCAACATCTCATCCTTCAGTCTGCCCTCATCCAAAAAACAAGGGCCCAGTCCTTCCACTTCAGGACATTTCACTTTGGCTTTTATCCACTGCTTATTCATCTTATTTCCTCTCTTCTAGAACCCAAATAAATCTGCATGGTGCTAACTGAGTTCCTATGAAACAAACAGTGGAAGAAAGGCATCCAAACCCCGCAATTCACTGAACAGCTCAGGCAATCCAGGAAAACGAGCTGCCATGTCCCCTGGGGCCATGCATAGCCCTCAAGGTGACTTCTTTGGGTGAGCACCCACCATCTCCTCAAGGAAGCCCCTGTAGCTCACTTGCTGTCCCTTCTTGAGCACTGGGGTTGGAACCTTCAGTTCTGTCTTGTTGCACTGTCTCCTGGGTTTGATCCAATCCCTGAATACTTCCACCCACTCTAGGGAGCTGTTGTTCACCAGGAAGCATCAGTTTAAGGCTGAAGAGTGTCCAGGAAGCTCTATAAGTACAAGTGCTTTTGTTTCCACAGGAGAAATGTCTACAGGGCTGAATCTAGGGAAAGGGCAAAGAAACATCTGTGTGCTCGCAGCAGCAGTAGTACAGGTACAAGCTGCAGCTGCAAAGCCCCTCCAACTTGGCTGGTGCTCTCTGCTAACTGCTGACATAAATGTAGTAACAGGGCTGCACATATAGCAGGCTGTTTAATTTAGAAATCAAAAGTATTGAGTGATTAAGTTAGCCATCCTTCCTCAGTTTGGAGCCAATACAACACCACCAGAGGCAGTGGTCATAACCACTGTGGTTGCCAAAGAGAAGGAGAGCACATGTGCTCCTGCAGCAGCAGGGGACACCAGAAACCCCGTCCTACTCTACCCAGCTTCTCAAAGTAGGATCAGACAAAAGAAAATCCAACTTAAACTAGCCTTCAAATGAAAACTGAGACCCAGCAGATTTGCACACATGAACATGCACAGCCTGCAACATGTTCTGGATGGGGTGTGGCAGAAGTGCTGCCCTGAACATGGTGCTTTCAAAAAGTGAGATGAAAATCACACAATGTCAGTTGGCCACTGGAAGTGAGACCCACTCAGGGATTTGAATTTCCCAAAGGAAAGTGATGAAGAGAGAAACAGGAGCCCAGTTCAGCCAGCACGTGTGTCTGGGTGCAAACATGCCTGGGTCAGGAGTAAGAGCAAGCTGTGTGCTGGGACCCTGGACAGCCCCTTGTCACCAGCTGGTTCAGTCCTGCCATGCTCAGCAGCCCAGCCTGTGCCAACATGAACCCACCTGTGGCTGGGAGGGGCCTTGATGCAACTCAAAAGCAGCTGCTCCCTCTGCAGAGCCTGTGGCTTATCCTCAGCTGCAGCATCAGTGGCACCAGGAGGATGCAGCCCTGCAAAGCTAGCTGGTATCTTTCCCTTCCAGTAAAAACCAACAAATGGAGAAAGCAAACAAGCCATGCAGGGATTTTCTGTTTCTCTAGACAAACACTCTAGGAACAGTTCAAAAGAGGCTAATTAAATTCCAAAATCCCTGCACAAATACATTAATACTGATTTTGAAATTAGCAGTTAACCAAGGAAGTTTTGAAGGTGGGAAGTGTTTGATACAGAAGAATGTGTGAGAAAGAGCTGCCCAGCCTACGTTCGAGACAATCTCTCTGACTAGCATATGTGTTCAGGGGAGTGGGCATAGCAAATGCCCCTGGGCCCAGGAACAGCAGTGTCCCCAGGCTGCTGAGGGACAGAGAAGCCAATCCCCTTCATTCCAAATCACCAGCAAGCCAAGCAAACACTAAATTACATGGCCAAGATTCTGAATTTTCACTGCACAGCCTCACTAAAGAGCTCCTCTTACCCATTTCTAGGATGAAGGAAAAGCAAAAGACCTTTGTTTCTCTCTTGCTGTCATTATAGGAAACTTCCAAACACCAGTTAAATCTATTTTTGTCTTCACACACAATCCTAGGCAAATCAAAAGTTTGCCCACCTTGTGCATGAAGCATGAAATTATGTCAAATGGACAACTTGTTAGAATTGCTCATATGGCAGTGGAAAAATCTGATACTGTTGCATGGTCTGCACTCCCACAGTTCACGGAACCTCTCAGTGTTAAATGCCATCATTCTCACAAGCAGGAAGGACAAGAGTACCATTTTTCATTTAATGATGGCAAACCAAGAAAAGAAGAGATGTCAAAAAAACACCGAAGGGAAGTGATGTGCCCCTGTAAAGTCTGTGGCAAAGCAAGGACTTCAACCCACTGGCTGAGGCCCTGAGCATCATGTCACCCCATCTTGGTCAAATCTCCAACCATGGTCACAAGATTCTCTTTCTTATTCTTTTCCTTTTATTCTCTACATGTGTTTTCCCAGCAAAATACAATCATGCTTTTTTTTCAGGTAAGATTTCATGAGATACCAATTCATGTGCTTGTTAAAACCCAGATCCATTATACCTCTTTTTGCTTTCATTCACTTATTTTATTGTCCTATAAAATAATATAAAATAATATTGTCCTATAAAAAATAATTCTGATGAGATACATTTGCTGTGCCACCACTACTGCTAAAGGCATAGAGCTGCCATCATCTTCCGGAAACAGGTTTGTTTATTTCATAAATCCTGGTTTCAGTATTTTGCTAAATACAGAACTTACATATAGGATAATAAATTCCAGGCTCATTCTTCCGTTGGATCTGACAAATAGAACTGCAGTTCTTTCCCCAGCCACGAAGTACTTCTTTAAAAGAGCAGTCAGCAGTCTGATAACTTTAGATAAACAATTTAATTTCCAGAAGGAGCCTTGTCTGTATACACACAGTCTACTAGGTATTCTCCTTTCTCCCTGACTGCTCCCTGTTGGGAAGAAGAGGCTTTGGTTGAGTAACTGGCAGTCTCAGCTTTCTGCATCACAAAGCTGTCTCATTCAAAATTTAAGAATCACTTTCATGAACCATAAGAAATTGTGTTATTTACCTCAGCAGCAATCCAGGTATGCTGTTCTACATTTTCACAGCCTAGAAAAAGAGGCTCAATGATTTTTTTTTCTTTGCTTTATCTGTATGAAGCTAGGAGGGGAAGTAGGAAATAAAGACAGAATAAAAAATGACCAAGAATTGTGATGGACTGGTTTAGGAGGGAAAACCATAAAAGAGTGGAAAAGCTATGCAGCTTTGAGTCATGTTTAAATGCTCCAAGCAAGGAGAATAACTTACAGGTAAATCCAGTTGGTATAACTAGAAGAGAAGGTAGGAGGTTAACTGCCAAATTCAACTAGATCACCAGAAAAAGCCTCCAAGCAGTTTAATTCATTATGCCATGGTTAATCCTGCTTAGTGAAAGATTTCACATTTAAAAACAGCTCAAATAAAAGAAACCAGAGGTGTGCTCACCATACGTGAACACACATCATCTACCTTTAGCTAAAACTTACATATTGATAACAGCAGAAGCAGGACAGGACAGCTCAGTGCAAACCGGTCATCAACATCTCCACAACTTCAGACAAAAGCAGCCCTTCCCAATACACACATTTCTATGAAAACTCTGTCTAACAAAATGCATGAAAGAGTCAAGATGGCAGAAGAACTCCAGGATGTCAAAATTTATTTCCTTGTAAATGTCTAATTCTCTTTTAAGCTTGCTCTAGGGCTGAGGCAGCTGAGCACAGGAAGGAGCTCTGCCCAAGGTGCTCAGGGCAGTCAATCCCACTCACACCACTTGTGTCTCCTTTTGAAATTTCACATGGGTAAATCAACCTTTTTGCACATCCAGCCAGGAAAGCCAGTCACCTGGAGAAGGGCTTGCATCATTTGGGTTTGCACTGGGGCCCTTTGCAGGACACACAGACATCCTCCACAGACAGTAGCTCACTGCCAGTGAGGGAAGGTGAGTAGCAGAATTTCTGAGCGTGGTAGTCTCTTATGATGACAAAAGCATATTTTGCCCATGCTAATGCTTCTTTTTGTCCACCTGAAAATCACTAGGAACAGCCAGTGTTAAAAAGTGCAGAATAAGGCCCATAAAACCTCCTGTCTGGAATCTAGGGACTGTTAATCAGCACTTTTCACAAAAATGTTGTTAGATTTTGTTATCTGTACTTTTTCATGCATCCTTGGGTAAGGATTTCCCCCCACTATTCTCACAGCAGCTAACAGTACTGAACCCCTGAGTAGATATGGTCACAGAGTGCAGATCCTCACTGCAGAGATTCTACAGTCTTTTCCAAATCAGTGACTAGAGACATATCAGGTTAATCCTGATTAGTATTTAACACCTTTGCTGTGATTATATTGGTAATAACGACTTAAGGGTTCTTTTGTCAGGTGGACCTTCTTTCATTCTCACAGCTGGCTGTGTCTGGTATTTTAGCCACTTCTCCATCCTTTTTCTCACTTGTCCGTTCTTCTACATATTTCTATAATTGAAGAAAAGAAAAACGGAAAGAGCTAGGACTGATTATCAGAATAGAAGTCTCCCACTACCACTACTTCTCCCTGCAGCCAAGGATTGCATTACTGTTGGCTCTCCCTTTCCCTAGCTGAGCTTAGGAGTGCTAAGCCACCCTTAAAATCCTCCTTGTTAGAACAGGTCCAGTACATTATAATAGACTGAAAAAAAACAAACTAAAAATCACAGACCAGCAAGGCTGAGTTGCTGAGAGAATCGTGCTATGCAGACATTTCAGTACCTGCACTACACAGGTATTTATACACCTTATGGGCTGCTCCTAGAGGCAACAACCCCAGGCTAAGTGCCACTACACAAGGGTTGGGAAGACAGAATGATCTAGCAGTGTGGTGAGTGTGCAAGCACTCAGCTAGACATTGTGGGATAGCAATGGTAAGAGCTGGGAGATGCAGAGCATCAGTAATTTGGGAACAGAAACAGATCCTTGGCTGTGCTAAAGGTTTTCATACCTCAGTAAGCGCATTTGCAAGGTAGCTTTCATCATATGCAATACAACAATGTAAAATCCCAAGAAACACTCCATTTGTCTGCAATACACAGTAATATGAAAGAACAGAGAGGCTACTTGCAACAGAAACCAAGCACAAAGAAGCATCTGCTTTCACCAGCTGTCCCTTTGTCAGAAGAGATCTGATGTCAGAGCTGAGCTGTCTGAAGATCAGCAACATTGGTCAGTGGGCCAGAGCAAGGCATCCTGGCTCCTGTCTTCTGCTTGGAAGGGTGCTTTGTCTCATAGTCAAAAGCAGGTGAACCAAGATCAAGATTTTGTTCCTCAGTCAACACTGACTCTCTCTGTAACCTTGAACAAGATCCTACACCACACCTTCCCCACGTGGAAATGGTGCAATTTATCCATTTCCCTGTTCTTGTGTGCCTGGTGTAGCCAGTGCCCATGAGGTACTTTCAGGTCGCTGGCTCAAGGGTGCCAGGCAGGAACAGAACCTGACTGTTTTAATACATCCAGGGGTTATTCCACAAAATGTTAGAGCCTAGGTCAATGTATGTGATTTTTTTTCCAGCACTCCATGAGTTCTTCTGTATAGCAAAGTTAAAGCAACCGAGAGAGAGAGAGAGAGAGAGAGAGAGAGGTTCCCATTTGATTGGCTGTGACTAGCTGCAATTAAGAACTATAATTTATTACCCTGGATTATGAGTATAATTTCAATGCAGAGAATTAAGGTTTTCTTCTGAGATGGAAATAAAGATTAATTTTTAATTTCCTTTCTCACTGCACATTTAAGAGCAATGGACTCCATAGAAAACTACAGGTCAAAGTAGTTTTTCGGAGGAATGACAGTGTTCCATTGCCGAATAATTTAGTGCTCTTGCTGCCTTTTTAATATTTGACTGCAGCTCCCTCATGCAAAACAGCGGCAGCAGATGCTGTACACATTTGCTGCAGCACTCAGGTCAAAGTGACTTTGAAACAACAAAGTTTCTCTGCTCAGGATGTGGACAGCTTTTGGAGTTCCCTGATGCAGGCAGCTGCCTTCCACAAGAAGGGCACAGGCAGCCCTTCCATCAGGGCAGGCAGCTGGTCTGGGGATGGGGAGAGGGAAGGTGGAATTAAAGGTTGAGGAAAGAGGAGGACACTGAAGCGTGAATGGAATTGGTACACTGCAGGTGCATCCCAGCTTGGAGATGGACAGGTACATTCAGATAAAGCAAGTGAAATATTTCCACCCTGGAAATGCTGCTGTAGGACAGCAGGACTCTGTGAGTTTGCCTGCAGACTGTGTTATTCCAGTCTGCACAGCACATCAGCAGAACACAGGGGAAAACTGGGAACTATGAGATCATGAACTCACTTGGTCATGGACCAGGACTAGGTTACTGCTTGCCAAAACTGCCCCCAGTCCCTGGAGAAAACAGCCTGGGAAAACCTAGGAAATACACAAAATCACACAGTACTGCTGGGTGACCTGTAAAGGAGAATCCAATGCCACAAGAGAAATGAGAGCAGGGCTGTGTGCATCCATTCCTCCAAGAACAAGCACCTCTCAGGACAGGATTTTCTGTTGCTGTTCATGGCAGGCCATTACCAGCATATGCCGTAGGCCTAATATTTTTCTTTGGACAACTGGCAGTGAACAAAAAAGTCACTAAAATTCAGGAACACTTTAAATCTTTGCTCTGGTAGTAGAAATTTAAAAACAAAAACAAAACCAAAAAACTAACAACAAAAGCATAAACAAACAAACAAAAAACCCCACACAAACAAAATAATAAAATCCAGCCATACTAATTGCTTGGATCCCAGTTAATTGAATAAGCCTGTGCTGACAGAACTGCATCCTCAATGGCCTGATAATATATAGTATAACCTTTCCATTGCAGGGTTTTTAAAACTTATTGGCATCTTATACCCAGCATCTTGGGTTACAAACACAATTAGATGCCTAAGTGATGCAACTGCTGAGCACTGTGCAGGGTCACCAGGAGGAACATCCCCCAGGGACATAGTGGTGACAGTGCTTTCAATGTGGACCAGGTCCTCTGAGTGCCAAAGAGCTCCAGCTCTCCTGGTGGCCTTCAGATGAAGTCTGCTTAAGGATGGGAGAGAAGACTTTTTGTGATAATCTTTTTGTGAAAATCTATGTGAAATCCGTTCGCATAGAGGTCTTAGGACAGATTTGGACAGAATGATGAAACAAGTTCTCAAAGTTTTGGCAGTCCCTCTCCCTCCAGGACTTGCAGGAGGCATGTAAAGTAGATTCATTTTCAGTGCAGAACAACAGCAGGGCTAGGAGTCCAGTTAAGGACAAATCAACACCTGTCTGCTACTCACATCTCAGCTTATAAATTGATCCTGTGTAAGACGGCAGTTTCATGAGACATTTCCTCAAAAAGGAGGACAAAAAATCAAATGGTACTGTCATTCATCCAGATGTCTACACAAACTATATCTCATCCTTCTCATGTTAAGTCTCAAAATAGAATAACACCCACAGACAGAGCTTCCCAAAACCCTAACTGCCCAAGCAGCAGGACAGCTCTGATTCTGCTGCTTCTACAGGTACAGCTGCAGCCATTTGATGTACTTCTGCTCATCAGTCCAGGGAAAGACTCCTCTGAGCTCTCAGAAAAAATCAAGATGAGCAGTTATTTGGAAGTACTCTAGAGAAAGCATAGAAGCTGAAAAAATTAAGGTAACTGAATGGGGAATGCTTCTTCCTTCTAGTCAGGGCTGCTTCCCAAAAGAACCCTCTTGCTTTGTGGGAGAGTTTGGAAAAGAACTCCAGCCAACTGCAGTGACCAGAGCTGCCCTAGTACTTCTTGCAGCAAGGGACTGATTTCTGCTTTGGGTATTTATCACATCCTGACACTTTACAGAACTCCCTGCACATTTCCAGCTGCCTACATAATTTTCTTGCACTGTCTGTCCTAAACAATTTTTTTGTCCTAGATGTTGCTCTCTTGAATCAATCATGTTTCTATTCCCCTATGGCTGCCTTTCAGCAGAAACTGAAGCACTCAGTAGCTACAAGTTTTCTTCTGATGGCTAATGACTCACAAACCCTGCAAAGGTGATACGCATGAGTCTGGATGTGACCAGACTTTGGGAGTGTCCAGCTTTATTCAGCCCAAAGCACATAGAATTTTGGTGAGTTTTTCAGAAGTACTTCCCCTTCCACTGCAGGGATGCTTATGGCCACCTTTGCCAAATACCCCAGATATTGGACCATTTGGGGCTCCAGTTTTGAAGCTCTGGGGAAGCAAAGGAGACACAGAACCACCAGCTACAATGGTGCATCTTGCTCATGAGCATTCTTCATCCACCCTGTCTCTAGCAGCCCTGCCTGGTATAACCATAGACTGAGTGCAAAGACTGATGTGCGTCTCCGGAAATGGAGTTTAGATGTTTGTCTTATCTGAGCAAATTCAGTGACTGAACATGCTGCACAAAGAGCATGAGTAACCCTGACAAAGCAACTGCCACCTGCTTATCACAGTCTCCAAAAGAACTGAAAAGAATCAAGTATCAGAGGCTTATCTCTCGAGAGAGATGTTTAGTGCCCATGCCTGGCTTACCAATCAGCCTTCACTCCCTTTTTCACTAGGGTTCTTTTGCCTTGTTTTTGGTCACACAGGACAGCCTAGCCACTTCCTGAGTGTGGAGGAGTTGTGAGGGGAAGTGGGGTGTGGAGGATGGGCCCCTTTGCTGTTTTCTTGTATTTCTGGACGGTGGGATGTTTTTACCCATGACAATTTAGCCATTGTAACCATAAAAAACGGCCATCCTGGTAGCACAGAAGGGTTCTGAAGGTTTGCATGATGACAAAGAAACA
>VZUA01093114.1:9621-20155 GCA_013401035.1 Horornis vulcanius
TTAAAACCAAAGAGTCAATCTAACACTATGACTTTTATGTATCCAACTTCTGCTGTGTTCAGCACCAAACAGTTAAAGTGAAATATGTGGCTGGAGGAAACTTAACAGTCGAGTATTATGCAGGATGGTATTCCCATCAGCACTGAGCCACATGTTGTTCCACTAAAGCCAGCAATGTGCTGAGGTATGCACGCAATTTTAAAAGAGTACATGACAACTCTGAACAAGCTGCAGGAGTTGTAGCACAGTCCAGTAAAACTTTGCTTCCCAGCCTACCCATCTGACACAGCTTTCTCACAAGGGTGACAGCAAAACTTGAGTTGCACCTCTTTTCTCAACCAAGTTACAAGACAGTGCTGCTAACAGCAGTTAGACATGAAAAATATCCTTACAGAAGGCTGGTAGGAGAAGACAAAACGTGAGAGGCACCTGTTGCACCAGGACAGCACAGGGATGGTCAGTTTTATATACACAGCTGACCATCTACATGTGTATGTAACATTTATCTTTTACAGTGAGATTACTCAATCCCTGGAACAATCAGGGACGTGGTAGAGTCTTTACACGGCAGGTTTCCAAGCTGCAACTGCATGGTGGTGGGAGGGGGGGTGGTATGTAGTCTCATTTAGGCTCCTTGCTCCACTGAAAGGTGAGCCAGATGATCATCTGGTGCCCTCTCCAGCCTGGGTTTTTCTATTGTACAGTCTTTAATACATGTACCTTGTGCCTTCTGACACTTTAGCAGTAGGAATACAGGAAAAAAAAAGTTTAGAGGACAACGCAACCCAGGTGAAAATGAACTGACACCCTAAGCAACTGTGTGTAACATCAGCTCTGGGTCCAGCTATAAAGCCACCTTTTACTTTGCTCAGCGCTGTGGCTCTGTGAAAGCATAAAGCCTTTCCATGACCACAGAAACACGAAGAGCACACAGTGCTTCACAAACCAGGCTGCTCTCCCAGCCCATCCATCCAGATGTCCACAGGACAGTCATTAGTGTCCTCTTCAAGCAGACCTGCCCCTACACAACACTGCCAAGGGAAGAGAGGCTCAGACTCAAGCACTTACAACACAGCCCCTGCCAGATATATGCAGTGATTTAGCGCAGTAAGCATGCTTGTCTGACCCTGTTTAACACTGTTTGTATGTGTTTGGGCACATATATCACTGTCACACATTGCCAGCAACACATGCTGTTTTACAGGCATATTTGACTCCCTGTTATATATGTCATATTCCTCATTGCTTAAGATACAGTTTCTGAGTTATTTTAAAGTTACTCAGAAAATCTGCAATTTATTTTTGGGCAACAAGTTGAGGTGAATAAGTTGGTCAGAAAGCTATCCCTTGCTTACTACACCAGGCTACTGAAGTATCAAACAGCCACTCACGCCTAATGGAAGTGCCGAGTTAATGTATTAAAAGTGAAAATGCAGCAAATCAAAATAGAAGAGCCCAAATATCTCAACCTTGTTCTTGTGGCAAACAATGTGTGAAAGAGGTTTTTCTGTGGTAGAACCCACAAGAAATACTGATCTGGATCCTCAACTGACACAAACTGCACATCAGTTCTACTGACGTCAAAGGCTGTTAAGTTTCTCAGGTGCAGGCACAGTTCTAGACCTGTTCTGATATAAAACTGCAGAGCAGAACTGTAAATGGCATTGAGAGAACACCCCATGATACATCAAACTGAAGCAACTTCAGTTAAAACATAAGGTAAGCATCACCTCTATCTGCATCAGCAACTGGGCAAAAGAAAATTAAGAAACTAAAAAGCACTTTAAAAAACTGTGTTAGAAAGCAATTATTTCTATGTAACATCTTAATTACTTACCTAAATGAATGGAAGAATCTCTGCTTTCAACATGCAAAGAAAAGTCTTTTTTGCCTCAATATAAATTACTACTTTGACCAATGCAGTCCCTATCTCACAAAATGCTTCAGAGTCAAGGAATGAAGAAATTATTAAAATGGTAAAAAAAAACCAACTCAGAATTTTGTAAAAGCAAAATTACTTTGATCACTATACATACTGATACTAATAAAATTGTGATGGACATCAACCCAGGGATCACTTTTAGAGGAACAAAAGATAGAAAACACATTGCTTAAAATGGTGCATTAATTGAAATGGGAGGTGGTTACAGCACAGTCCCCCCAGGGCTCAGGTGAAGGGGGTGACCAGTGCCTGCTCCTCATCCTGGTGGTGACCCTCAGAGCATCCACCTCATTGCAGAGAGGACCAAGCACGTGTAACAGCACTTTACTGACCAGACTTAAAGAGTTCAGCATCTCCAAATCAGCATGAGCTTGTTGCAGATATTTTAAACATTAATGACCCTGCACATGAACCACAGGCAGCTCTGTTCAGACGCTGGAGCTGCACCAAGGCACTCGCGGAGCACGGTGGCGGGGCCAAGCATTGTCTGTTCAAGCTGCTCTCACGAACATCTCTCCTCACTGTGTCTTTCACAGCATGAAAAGCAGCTTTGCCCCTATCTTCCCCATCAGAGGATATAAACAGTTACTCAGGACAAACCAGAAACTGAAAAAGGCAGTAACTATTTTGATTGAACTGCTTCCACTCCACAGTGCTACAGCCTGTTGTTTCTTTCACCAGCAGGTCTTTATGGCATTGTAACCCCATGAATCCAAGACAAAGGCATGAACAAGCCCTTGACCTCCAGAAGCATGTGCACAAACTCCCCCAAAACCCACCGGAAAACTGCTTTCACCTCTGCAGGAGAAAGAGGGAGCGGAGCAATCTTTCTGCCAAATCCCTAACCATTCCGGCATCTCAAACATCATGGAAGTATTTCACATCAATGCACTTCTGTCCTGTGAAACCAAAGCCCCTTGCACTTGAAAATCAGGTAAACCACAAAACATCTTCCACCTGGGAAAAAACATTAAATTTCAAAAATAATATTTGTCACATGTGGAAGGAAAGGCGTAGATAGCACTTGCTGCCCAGTATACTCTACGTATATTGCTGGAAGTTTGCCTGCAACATGTAAGCATGCAAAATATTTGCATGCATTGGCCCCAAAAGATGTATTTAGAAACCAGGATAATGGTCACAGTTGAAGTGGAGAAAGAGCCCTGTAGTTTTAATAGGAATTAAGCCAAGTTCCAGTTGGCACATACCAGGGTTAAGTGGGAATACGGGATCCATCTTCACTTGCCATAACATTGGAAAGAAATTGTTTAGAGTGATTCTTACCAGGATTTTCCACCCAGACAGCTAACTCAAGTACATTTTTAGTAGCAAAAGCACAGTCCAGGTCCTGGCAACCTTCAGTGCATGAGTCCTACCAGGATGTCTCTCAGATACAGACACACGAGATGATTCCACTCATTAGGTAGACATTAATACCAACAGTAATCCTCCCCAAATGCAAAAATATTGTAAATTCTTCAGAACGCACTATTCAGAGCTCCATGGTGTAAGTCTGTGTCAGGAGTAACACTACAATCACTACTTTTCTTCAACAATTTGCAGGTGATACACACATCTAGAAAAACATAGTTAGGAGTTAAGTCCTAAAGAGTTATAAAAAAAAATTAGTTTAACATTGTACATTGAAAAAAATTCTCATATTGCATTTGTAACAAAAATATATTTGTTTTTCAATCATAACCATTTTGCCTGTGCAAGGAGACACATAATTAAAAACAGCCTCCAGAGTTCTTTCCACTTAAATTCTTCTCCCACGGACCTAAGAGCCCAAGCTGGGCTGTTTCTAAATTAATAACTTGGAAGCAAGCTACCTTCTTACTCCTACCTTTTGGGTACGTGTTATAAAGAAAATACATGAATTATTTTCCCAAGCTTTGCTATAAGGGTGCCTTATTTCTAACCATTTTTTTAAAGCCAACAAGGCTAGAATTATTCACTAAGGAATTACCTGACAAATCCTATTAACATAAATGGCATTTACTGTAGAAAGTAACCAGATTAATACCAGGAGCCAGCAGTGTAAATTAAGACTATGGGACAAATTAGCGCCTCTACAACTATGATCCATTGTACTGGAAACAGCTACAGGAAATGCCAATTTGGTGCCCTGTTTGGAAAGACTCATAATAACAGAATTCTAACACTTATTCTTCTAAAAAAAAATCTCCTGTTTAATAAAGACTCAAAATAATAGGCAAAAAAAAAGGCATTACTATTTTCTCTCTACAAAGTTGGAAATCCAAGTATGGCAAAAATGTCTAAGGTTTTAAAGGTAAAATTGTTTCCATTGTCCAAGGAAGAAAACAGCAAATAACAAAATGAACAAAATGAACATATATATATTTTGTTGGATTTTGTACTGTCCCACTTTTTCTGTCTATGCTTCCCAAAATCTAACATTTAGGCTCCTAATGGTAACTAATACTGACATATATAACTCATATCAATAAGAAAGATAAGAAGACTTTTCCCTAAAGCTTTTATTTATTTGACAGGAGTTACTGCTTACTGTACTGTACTGAACATAGACATCCATTTCATACCAGCTGTATAATTCAAACAAGGTCCTAACACAAATAAAGTCAAATTGGCCATGGTGCCCTTCATGTAGTAATTTTATATGGATGAGCTGTCATTTTAAATTTGACTTTAAATAACTATAGATACTTTAAATGGATTAAAAAGAACTAAGCCACTTCTCCATAATAAAGCCAATTACTGAGCAGCAGGGATCCACTTCATCATCAATTAATCTATTCAGTGTGATCACCACCCAACACATGTAGAAGCAGAGCTGCATTTGAAGTACTTTGATTAACTAAATGCATAACAAACAATCAGGTGAAATTCATAACTTCTCTCCCAGTTCAGGAAACTCTTGAAATGGACAACTTTGCTTTCAGAAATAAATGCACCTTCAGTATGAAAACAAGTTTGACATTTTTCTTCTTACAGAAAGGAACTAACCTCTTTTAAAAAAGAAATAGTGACCCACACATAGAGAGATTAACCAACTAAATGGAGGTCAAGCAGTTTGCAGGACACACATAGCCTTCCTAAATAACCACACTTAGTGACCTCTACAAAGCATCTAGAGCCCCAACAACGACACAAGTCTACCAAGGAACATATTATCTCATCTGTCTTGCAAGCAAATAAAACTGGTCTAAGTATTTAAAACAGCTATAAAGTGAGCTATTTGTAATAAAAGCCCAAAAACTTTAACACACTTCGCAACTGCAAACGTGCTTGTATCTGCAGCATTTTCATGAAAAGAACAAAATGTGAGCCCCCAGTAGACCAAGAGTTTTTTCTTCTGCTGTTTACAGCAGTTGCTCTGGTGCCTTTGAAAACAAACCTCGTTCCCAGAAGTAATCTCTACACCAGGAATCCAGGCACAGCAGCTCCCAGCACACAGGGACACAGGGCCAGAGGCTGCCAGGATGGTGAGACTGAATGGAGACAACCCAAAAAGAAGCCCCTCCAGAAGGCAATGCACACCTGGGCTCCCACACCAACGTTTCAGGTCCTCTCTGATGAACCAGGCAGAAATACAGGCTCTTAAACGTCAGTGTAAAGTGTAACCTTTCTCCAGAGAAAGGAACCTGGAACTCCCTGTCTCCTGAACGTTATCCTGTTTCTAACTTAGAACAGGACACTAGAGTTAAGGTCGAGATAATATGAGGCATGTAAGTAATTAAAAGTAATACCTTTTTGGAAAGGGTTGGGAGGGATTTTTCTACTTACTTTTGTTTGGTGTGGTTTTATATTTGTTTGGGGATTTTTAACAGACTAGGAAAAATCCTTAATATGATGCTGAATTCACACACTAATGGAATTATGGAAACGAGACTATCAAACACTCAGCCAAAGATAACAAGGAACAAAGAAGCTGGCTTCTGAAAGCGAAAACCACTCTTCTCCAGTCTATTAGATTAGCCTGAGACAGTCAACAAGACAGTAATTACAGAAAGTGACGTGATGAATAGCATTTATATGGTCTACCAAAAAGTCTTTATTAAAAAGTCCCAGACAGCAAGTTAAAGAAACTTCTGCAGACATTAAGTAGCTTTGAGGCAGGAATCCAAGGCCAGGGCTAGACACCAGCTGACAAAGGAAACCCAGTGTGTCCTCACATTACCGGGCTTCAGCAAGCTCGTTCCGTAAAACCTTTGTCTTCAGTGAGACAGCAGCCAAAGAGAACACAGACCAACCACACCTGGACACACCATGAACAAACTGACAGCGAAACAACTGTGCACCTCTGCACTTAGCAGGCATCAGTCTCAAAACCTGAGTCACTTTCAACGCACTTGACAAGCATTTCCACCAAACATCTGCTTGATTACGTCAGAGGCAGAGAAAGAGAAAAAAAGAGACAAAACAAAGGTTGATTATTCCTCTAAAAGATAACAGAGGTCCAAACACTTATGCTCCTGAACACTCTTACCTGTAGAAAGGCACTTGAAGGCAGGATTGTCCTCTGCTGTTGGCACACTAGGAGCCTTGAAGGCAAACTTGTGCCGGTGCTGCTGCACATGCTCCCCGGGCTGTGCGGCATCCATCTGACTCCCCTCACCGGGCTGCGCCGTCCCGGCACTCCCCGTGCTCTCCACAGAGCGTGGGGGACCCTCATGGGGACTCGTGGCCATCCCAGAGTCACCCCCAGGGTGGGCTTTGTACCAAGGTGACGGGGAGCTCACAGCAACAAGGCTATTCACAGCAGTAGGGTGGGCCCCGGGCAAATCGGGCTCATCATCTTCAGGGATCGGGTTGTACCATATTTCTCCTTCATCATCCGCGTCGCCGTCCTCGCCGCAGTCCAAGGCAGCGCTCCTCAGCGGGGCTGGGCTGGGCAGGGCACAGCTCCGCGCCGGCCGCTCCCGCCCCGCTGCCGACATAGAGGGAGCCCACGGCACTGCGGGCTCAGGCAGCGGGATGGGAGATCTGGGTACCGGGATAACAGCCCCGTGCGCTTCCTTACAGGCATTTTCTTCTTCCAGAGGAGGAGGAGGAGGAGGAGGTGGTTGTCGGTGGGTGCTCTGCTGCAGCCAGCTGCGTTTCTTGGAAACGGTTATGCTGTTCACCTGCGGCCTGTGCTCGGGCACCTCGCTGGCCTGGGGGCACTTGGGCTCCTTCCTGCTTCTCGAAGCTATGTAAACATTTTCTATGAAATCTGTTCCCAGAAAGGAAGGCAAAAAAAGAGGGAAAGACAAATGTTTAGAATATCGTTTTGCTTCTGACAGATGAACACATTTACTGTCATATAACACTTGCATCAGACCTCATCCAAAAGGACAAAAGATAAGGTGATATGATCACAAAATTAGATTTCAGCCTGTCAAAGCAGAATGTGCGCATAGCTTACAAAGAGCCAGGCTTGTTTGGCTGTATTTTTAACACCACGTAATTTAGATAAATGGCAGTGGGATAGCTGTGCTGAAAGGTCATGCATACTTCTACAGAAATGGCTGCCTTTTTCTGCCAGGTGCAATCTGTTTGAAAAGTTACTACCCAGTACTTCTCCAGTTTAGTTATGCCAAAGAAGATACAGTCCCAACATACTGCTTAAATGGCTACAAAATCCCCATATAACATTCATTCCTAGATTTCTGTATAAATAAAGGTGAGGCTATATCTTGCACAAAAACCTCCAAAAAGGACTGTCCTTACCAGCTTTATCCTACAATCAAGACAGAAGCGTCCCCTGATTTGGAGGGAATGAAACAAAACACACCATCACGAAAATAAGGAAGGAGAAAGAAGAAATGTAGAAAAGTTTTTAAACAACCAAAATTTCATGCAAAAGTAAACAAATTCCGCTGATTGTTCCCAAAACTTGACACTTTCATTGAAGCAACAGACAAACATTTAATTGCCCATGGAAAGTGCTGCTCACACTGGAGCCCCCGTCAGAGCACATCCAAGCTCCACTCCACAGCAGTGCCATATCCACCCTGGCTGCAGCACATGCTGGCTGGGGAGCTGTGACTGCTGCACTAGGACTGGAAGAAAAGCTGCAAATACATCCAAATTAAAAACAAGGAACAGGTCAGACAACCGTCATGCTGCTCTGCACACGAGGACAACCCAAACTGGGCTCACTCAGCCATCGAGGCTGAATGGGGATAACTGGGTTTGCATAAAACAGACAACCCCTTTTTTACATGAAGCCCTCTGCAAGTGGAAATTCCAGATGGAAGCAGCTATTTGTTACTGCTTGAACATTATTCTCAGCAAAGAATTATTTACACACCAATAACGGATGTTAAAACATGGACACCTCTCTGGAGGATTCAAGGAGCAGCTCTGTAAATCCAGCCAAGTTTGCTGTAGAAAGGGAGACATGAAAAAGACTCATTTGAACACCTTCCCTTTGACCTTCTTTTTAGGTTTGTACTTTAATGATAGAAGAGATCCTTGATAAGATCTGAAACACCACCATTTTATTTGATGAAAGATTCATCATTTGGTGATTTTTCAAAAGTGTACAGCTTGCTTGTTCAGCTAAACTGCAGTACTATCACCGTTTGTGATTTGAAGAATTAAAGAATTAACAAAATTAACCATGCTCCTTTTGAAGCCTTTGCACACCTCCACTGAAGTGCTTTGCTACACTGGGGCCTAAGTTAGTCAGATAACAGAATCTGAGGAAAACGTGAATGCAGATCTCTGTCAAAGATTCAGTGATTTGGCAGCAATCATATTCCTTCCCCCACCTACGGCCCAGAAATGGAAGCATGTCGTTCTAATGGCTCCTCCTTACACACTGTCACACTACAATTTCTAGTAAGAACTAACCAAAAGGACAGGAAACTAATCTGCAATGGACATAGGACTATGCCTATGTTTCCAAGAAGTCTATTTGTACCAGGGACTTCTCGGGTAGGCATCCTCCTGCCAGTCAGACAACTATCCCAAAGTCCTTGCTTCACTCCAAGGATGGTCCCTGCTCTGGTGACATAAATAGATGGAGCATCCGAGAGCAGTATTTCCACAAACAAAAATATCTGCTACTTCCTGCTTTGCTGTAGAAACATGGGTCCTTCTGCACTGGTTAGGACAGCCTGCAATTCCCAAAGCAACAGGCCTCTAGGCAGTACAGTGTGCCTAAACACACACCCAGTGACACATCTGGTGTCATCCTCAGGCTACCCTTCAGTCCTAGAAGCAGAAAACTGTTTTCAACATCCACCCAGGTATCTGGATAACGAGCCATCTGCAAAAGCTTAGTGCAGAAACATCAATAAGCAGGAGCCTCCAGCCTCCTCCACCAAGGCTGCTCGCAGGGACACGCCACCTTCCACAGGACTCAGGACGACCCTGACTCTGATCCGCCACAGGTCATCCATTGGAAACCTCACTGAAACTTTTCCAAATGATACACTTACAAATACATCTCCCAACTGAAGTTTCTGCAATTGCTAGCAGTATTTGCAAGCACTACTTCCCCTTTATTCGAACTTGGCCCTGATCCTGAAAGCCCTTATGTCTGTGTTTATTTTAGTAACAAACTGCTTCACATGCAAGTATCTGCACAACCAGTGGTTCGATATCACAGAGCAAGTTTTTAATGTTGTTAGCTGTTACAGGAGTGAGTCAATTTTAAATAAATATAAAGCTCTGAGAGACATACAGGTCAGGAACCTACTTTTGGTTTCATTAAGAAGAATGCTGCCTACTATTAGCATTCTCACATACATATTTAATATTATATTTAATATACTTAAGACCATGTCTCCATACAAATACCAAACATGACAACAGTTCCTTTTCAAAAGGCTTCTATATGGTGTTCAAGGAAAAAAAAAAAAAAAAAGTCAGGTATTTCTTCCACCTTTCACTCTATCGACAAAAAATTATATAAATCAGTATTTCAAGTTAAGCCGTGATAGTAACAACACGTGTATGCTCAGAAATCAAAGCTTCAATGTTTCAACTCAGCTGAAGTCAAAACTGACATTATGCCAACTCCGTGGGCATAGAAAATACTTCACTACAACATCATGCCTTGCTCTGCCGATTGCATGGAAGCAGGGAACAGCTCTATCCAGCCTCTCCATATATGGATCAAACAATTCTCAGTTCCTCTGGCTGATACTTAAACACGTTCTCCTTCACTAAGTTTCCTAACAAAAGTGTAAGATATACTACTATAAATATATTCAAATGGAACAACGACAAAACTAAAAACTGACCTGTAAGATTTTCAGTGCATCTTTAAAAAGCGAACAAACCAACCAACCCCAGCGGGCAAACAGCAGCCTGGGAGTGACAGATGTGGGAGACAAGACGACGAGCAGGGACGCGCACAGAGCGCCGGTCTAAGCCCCAGAAGCTCTCGCTTTCGCGAGGAATTCCCGCTCCCAGAAGAAGCGCAGGTACCGACGGCACGCTGCCGCCGCTGAGGACTGATTCGAGACCCAAGCTCACGCCCGGCCCCGGCGCGGCGCTCCGGGCAGCGGGCACGGAGCATCCCGGCGCCGCGGGAGCCCCTGCCCGGCGCTGCCCGGCAGGTGGAGCAGCAGCCGCGGGCGGGCAGCCCGAGCGGGGCAGCCGGAGCCTCGCGGC
>VZUA01093115.1:2078-18027 GCA_013401035.1 Horornis vulcanius
CTGGGGTTTTTTTTTTTTTGTCACTCTCAGCAGGAGGCAGTCAAAAAGTAGGGCAGGGACCAGTAGGACCCCAGGGGACAGGGTGAGGTTGTCAGTGCTCAGCAGCAACTGTCCCAAAATCAGATTCTCCACCTGTGTGGCTGTGGTGGCTCTTGCCCCCCTCCTGAAAGACTCAGCTGTGACAGACTCCTGACAGCCACGTTTCCCACCCACTGCACCTTCCCATCCAAGCAAGGCTGCTGGGGCAACGGAGTGTTTGTGCATCCCTCTGGTTCAGCCCTCACAGACCCCATCTCTAGGTCTGATGAAGGGGAGAAAAAATTCATGGGGTGACATAAAACAAATGAATTTTTCTTCAATAAATCATTTTAGAGAGACTATTGACTCTAGGACCTTTGAATGCATCGACCCATTCATAAAAATCTCATCTTCTCTTGGTACCTTGTACACTTCCCTTCCTTTCCCCTGTCACAACCACTACACTTCATTTTCTTTTCCTTTCTCTTGCTGTTTCTTTTCTCTCTTTTTTTTCCATTTTGACCCCGTAATCCTATCTTAACCTTCTAATCCTCTCTGCAGTTCCCTCTTCTTCCCTGATCTCAGCTCCGTATCATTCACAGGCTGCCACACTGACAGGAGAGAAAGAACAGCAGATATTTACTGAAGTATTACCATAAAGATTAAAGCTAGCAAATACCACCGCTCGCTCCTTCCCTCCAGCCCTTGGCCTAATGAAAACACTCTGCACTCTTTCCCTTCTCTTGGAAACAAAATGACAAAGACCTATAATCTCTAAGGTGAAAGAAAAAAAGAAGGCCCAAAAGTGATTAAAAGGATAGAAAAGCTAGCAGAAAGGGAAATAGAAGTGGGAATAATATTATTTAGCACTTCTATAGGACCTGACTGACAATATTATGTTGACCTGCAGCATTTTGCGCTTTCCATGTGCTCCCTTTCTGTCTGTATTCACCTCTTATCCCCCATGCTTGGAGCATAAGCCCCCTGAAGGAGGATTCTCCTTTTTGTTCTCTGTGTGCTCAGGACCCAGCAAAAAGAGATACAGATGCACAGCACTGGCTCACATGGCCACAGCAGGAATAAGCAGAGCTCAAGGCACTTGAGAAGGGACACAGCTATTACGAACACCAGGCTGCCAGGAGCACAACAAAAGCCCAGCAAGATGGGGTGACTCATGCATGGTTAGGGAAAGCTTGGACAACCTGAGTGCTGTCTGTCCCTCAACCTTGCTGCATGCAGGACATCAACACAAGAGGATGAGGAGAGACCACCAGAATGAGAGAGCGAAAGTAAATGAGGATGTTGGATAAATAAGAAGAGAGAAATTAAAAATGAATGAGAAAGGAGAGGCTTAAAAAAAAAAAAATAAAAGCCAAAGAAAATTGAAGACAAAAGGAAANAAGGATAGAAAAGCTAGCAGAAAGGGAAATAGAAGTGGGAATAATATTATTTAGCACTTCTATAGGACCTGACTGACAATATTATGTTGACCTGCAGCATTTTGCGCTTTCCATGTGCTCCCTTTCTGTCTGTATTCACCTCTTATCCCCCATGCTTGGAGCATAAGCCCCCTGAAGGAGGATTCTCCTTTTTGTTCTCTGTGTGCTCAGGACCCAGCAAAAAGAGATACAGATGCACAGCACTGGCTCACATGGCCACAGCAGGAATAAGCAGAGCTCAAGGCACTTGAGAAGGGACACAGCTATTACGAACACCAGGCTGCCAGGAGCACAACAAAAGCCCAGCAAGATGGGGTGACTCATGCATGGTTAGGGAAAGCTTGGACAACCTGAGTGCTGTCTGTCCCTCAACCTTGCTGCATGCAGGACATCAACACAAGAGGATGAGGAGAGACCACCAGAATGAGAGAGCGAAAGTAAATGAGGATGTTGGATAAATAAGAAGAGAGAAATTAAAAATGAATGAGAAAGGAGAGGCTTAAAAAAAAAAAAATAAAAGCCAAAGAAAATTGAAGACAAAAGGAAAAAAACAACAAAACAAACAAACAAAAAAAAAACAGAGAGAAGGAAAAAGTAGAAAAGAAAGAGCTGAGCTACTTAGGGCCAGAGAGTGAGGAACAACTTCTCCAGAACATGGAAACAGACAACTTGGAACAGGATGATGGAAATGTATTTATGACAGCAGGAATGCAATCCCTTGTCCTCTTTGAGGATCAGCCTTTTCCAAATATTATTGGAATACTGTGGCACTATAAACCAGGTAACTATATCCAGCCAGGACAGACATATGCATGAAAATCAGCCCTCCCCCTCACTTTGACAACTTCATCTTCCTCTTGTTTGCCCGTCAATCCAGACAGAAGTGCAGAGACAAGGGGCACCATGCTGTGGCACCAGGAGGTACCATGCAATAAACCATGCACAGGATGCACTGTCAGAACAAATGCACCTGAGTCCTGCTGTGCACAGAGCTTTATTAGAGAGGTAGAACTAGAGGAACTGCACGAGAAGATAAACCTGCACACAGAATCTCAGCTCTGACCAACTCACAGCAACTGGTCCTGACCAGTTTGGAAAAAGTCTTTTCTGTGCAACAACAAAGAAGTGAAGCCCACTTTAAAAAAAAAAAAAAAAAAAATCAACCAATCAACCAGCAACAAACAAAACCGAAATCCCAAACCTGACCTGCCTATCTTTTCCATAGATCTAGCCAACTCAAACAATCAGAAAGAGGAGCTTGACATAACTTTGTCATTCTTCGCATGTAAAATTCACAAGTGTTATTTCCTCTGTCCAAAGAAAGGGGCTATCTATTCATGCCAGACCAAGCTGCCATGAGTAAACAGGTGCATGTTACCCTCTCACTATGCAGTGAGAACCATGCACTTGCCCGGACTGCTTCCATCAAAAGATCCCAAAATGGGATCTTCACTTGATGAATAGTCCATTAAAGCCTGGCAGCACCTTTGGGAGATGGAGAAGGAACAATGAACGATCACTTCAGTCATCACAGAAGGGCATCTCCCTTTAGACATGAAAAGCAGAGCTTGTTAGCAGTGCACAGATGCACCGCAAGACAATTTAAGGAAACAGGAATACCTCTTGCAGTTAAAAGTACAGAGGCAATTAAGTAGCTAACCTACAGTGAAATTTGGCCAGAAGACAATAGAGTGACCCTGCTTTTACCGAGCATTATTTAACACCTCTCATTAACAGAGGTCAAAGCACTTTTTGGAGGCGTTAGGTATTTTTATCCCCATCATATAGTTAGTAGATAAGGAAAGGGAATACAAAGAAGGGGAAAGGGTGTGCCAAAGTCCACACACAGTAAGAAGCAGAGTACAGAACAAACCCTGGGATTTCCAGACTTGCTATCCTATCTGCTATGCCACCTCCCACATTACCTCTGTGCTCACTGCATCTGGACACATCTGTATTTAGAACTCTTTGCTGATGAGATGAGACTCTACACATCCAGCTAGCCAATAACCATTCCAGGCTACAAGTCCACAGACCAAGCTTTCAGTGTGTTCTCACTGCAAACCCCAGATTCCCCCACAATGATCACCTTCCTGTGTGTCACAAGGCAGAATATATGCTTAATAGACATCTGTGACCACCACACCAGCACTTCCACCTGCAAAAATCTTGGCTGAATACTACAGCAAGGAGCAGAACCTGACCCAAGGAGGGAGCAGGGTGGGAGCACTGCTAGGAGAACCTGTCATCCTCCTAGGGATGCACTGTTTTCCCAGAGATCAGGAGGATCCCAGCTGGTTTTGTGTTTCAATGACAGTGGCACAGAGAGGATCCTGCTACTGAAGTCTCTTTTGGACAAAGCTGGAGTGTACTTGGGAGTCATCAAAAATTGTTGGCCCATTATGTCCATGCCAGATAGTCAGATAAAAAAGGACTGCCTCACAGAGCCACACTTTGTGTCAGACAGACTTGGTTGGGCAGGCTCCAAGGTGCTTCTCCTCCCTACTGTTTAATTACTGTGAACAGAGGTTTTAACAGAGAGAGATGCTATTTGAGACAAGGCTGGTTAGAGAGATAGCCAGGTCCTTGGAGTTAGTAATTAATTACCAGGCATTCTCAGTCTTACGACATTAACTGCTTACCCTTTTAAATAGTAGTAAATTGGAGATACGTGTCTAATTAGAGTTGTAAAATGCTTTAGAGGATTGAACAGAGAGAGAGAACTTACAGAGATGGAGTGGGAGGTAAAGTGCTCTCTGGGAGGAAAGGAGATGTGGGAAGGAGATGATATGAAAGGCTGTTTTAGTTTGTAATGTACCAAAGTCCTGGTTATCTGAAGGGACTTCCAACTCTGCCAGGCTCCACAGGTGCATGCTTCCAGAAGAGGGGAAGCAGGTAGAGTACTGGACGTGCACAGGGTTTTTTTGGTTTTTTTTTTTTCTTATAAGGTCTCAAACAGACCATGAACTTTGCCACTAGTATCAATCTAGCAGTTACTGTATTTCACATCCTAAGTGCAGGCATATCCCCATCCACCCCAAAGATTTCAGGAAGTACATGCCAATAGGCTGTGCTAAACACACACTAGGTTGGTATTACTTTTAGGAGATCAGAAACTCTAGGGGCTTTCACTAAAGAGACAGGTCTGGATTTACTCTTCTTCAGAAACACACACTTAGAATATCAACTTCCTCCACCTGCCCTTTAATTTAAATAGGGGAAAAAGAATAGAACGTAAGATATTCACTGCTGGATTTCTGTTGAATATCATGTGATCTCAGTCTCTGCTACCAGCAACTTATTAGAGTGTATTTCAGGTCAAAACCACACCAAGCAGTGTATTTTGTGCAAATGCTTTTCACTTGCACATTTGTACTCTCCAGCAGACTCTCCTGGGAACTGAGGTCAGTCACATGGTTTAAGAAGTTTGTTACAAAGCAGGACTCCTTGTTTCATAGGAAATAACATAACTGAAATAATCATAGTGGTCTAGTATGTAGTCAAGTAACAAGCAGGCCCAGAAGAGTTTGCTCTAAAGCAGCATGTATTAAACATGCCTCCTTTCTAGCTCTGATTTTTAAAGTTACATCTCCATTCACCAGCATCCATGCCCATTTCTTCCAACCTGAATACTTTTCCTCTACTTCCTCATCTATAAAAAATAATCTAATGACCTTTGAAAGATGCTGATGAGAGTTTTATTCCAATGGTGTGCAAAGTGGCAGAGTTCAGGGCATGTTTTGTGCTTCGGTGCAGCAGGAGGACTGGTTTCACAATGGTTTTTGCCAGATGGCCTTGGGTTGCCTCTACTCAAAGACAGTACTCAGTATCTTTTATCTTCATGGGACTAAGTATTGGAGACAGCAGATTCCTTGGACAAAATCTTTTGTATGATAAGATTATAAACAAAAAGATGAGTTATAATCAAAGCTTGACGCTTTTCAAAGGCACTGAGTGCAACAACTGTCTGAACGTCTGAATTGCGATTAGTTTAATTACCATCTGCCTTCCAAAACAGTCCCTGCAGTTCAAACTGGATGCGTTCTTCTTCTTTTCTTGTCTTGAACCTGCTGTCATTTGCTGTTTAATACATACAGGGTTCCACCTCAGCAGTGGCTGTTCTTGACTGATGAGCAGAGCACAGCAACCTCTCCACAGGAGCATTCTTACACCACTACCAGAGGTGACACCTCACCTCAAAGATTCCAGGGAAGGCAATAAGACTGCTTGAAGAAACAGTTAATTTTAAGGAAAAAAAAAATAAAAATAGGATAATTCCATAAAACAAGAGCTCAAATGAGCAGTGCATTGACTCAGCTTACAAACAAGTGAGAAAAATGCATTCTGCTGGGCTATACCCTGTCTTAAGTAGAAGCACTGACCAAGCACACAGTGTCAGGTGATGCATGTTCTGGAAGGAATTACCTAAGTTACCTTGTTGGCTTCTAAATTAACTACAGTCATTCAGAATATAAGAACAATGCATGGCAAACTCATAACAATCCTCTGCTCCGAATGGACAAGAACCCACACATAATAATAGGATGCATTGAGACAAAGAGAAAAAATGAAGCTAAGCGTAGTACTCTACTGCAATACAATCTCCCATATCAGGTCATCCTATCTGCAAAAGATTCAATAGAAATAAAAAGGGTTCAGGGACAGGTGACAGCAATGAGTTAGAGACCTCACAAAATATCTGTAAGAGGGGAGATTGAAAACACTGGGGCTTTTTGCTTCAAAGAGGAAACACAGCAGGCAGGATAGTGAAGGATATATAAAGTGATGAAGACTACAGCAAAGGCAAACACAGTGATAAAGGTAGGGAGCATCCCATACAACAAACACTACCCATGGAGTAAGGCTGCAGAAGACTTGCTGCTTTCCTGCTAAGTGCAATCATGTGTGTAATTCACTGCCACAAGGTAGCACCCATCCCAAAAAGGAGTACATTACAGGATACCAATGGTCGCTTTATACATGATGGGCAAATCCCTGCCCGTGACCCCTTCCCCCTAAAACCAATTATATCAATCCTCTTGCTTCAGACTATAACCAGGAAACAATCTGTCCAGGACACAGAAATTTCTCCTATCAGCAAGTTATTTCTATGATTCTGCATATTTGCCCACTTAGGAGGTTTTTTGTATTTTCTTACATAATGCAAATTTAAAAATGCAAGATACTGATGTAAAAGGGTTCTGCTATCATCTGCTGTTTCTTAAATTCTTCTGTTTAGGAGGAAATTCATACATGCTAAACAAGAGTCTGTTTGAAAGGCACTCTCTCTTAAGGACTTTTAAGTGTTTGAGCAATAGAGGAAAATGATCATCCTACGTTTTAATGAGTTCATGGAGGACCTGAAAAGGAACTTCTCTTTCAGATGGCTTGTGTCCTAGCAGCTGAAAATTCCCTCGTGTATCATGTCACCCCTAGTGACTCTGTGATCTCCACAAAATGCTGCATCTGGCATTCCTTGACCAATCAAGGAGTGCACTTTCTCAGTAAACTTCTAGAGAACAGACAGCTTGTTTCAACAGATTTATAGTATCAACCCCTGAAAGGACCTGCCACCTACGGAGCTCCAAGATTTACAGTCCTGTCATTTCCTATGACCCCATCAAGATCTCCCCAGCAGAGCTGTGTGAGCTGTTACACACTTTGTAACCACCTTCTTAGATATCCTGCTTTACTCTTTTCCAAAAAAAAGTGAATAAGCACATCAAAACCCAGCAAAACACTTCGCACTGCTATGTGTAGGTGTCTCCTCTCAATTTCCTCCCTTCCTTCGCAGAAATGCATGAAAGTTGCTTCCTCCTTTACAAAGATGCTCATTCTCTGGACCAGAATCTCCATTTCGCTGAGGAGAACACTCAGATGGCAAACACCAGTCATAGATTTCCTTGGGAACACAACAGAAGTAGAGTGTTCCCTCCCACAGCTTCATTTCCACTAAATTGGAACTGCCAAGATCTGGCCTTTCTGACCACAATTGAGGAAAGATGCTCTCCTGCTTTTGCATTACATTAGGAGACATTAATGTGATATTCTAGTCCAGCAGCCAGTCGAGTAGCACAGCTCTGACCAGGACCTAAAAACTGGGGTTCCAGCCAGCAAGGATTTTGGTCACCTATGCCTGGTCACTAATTTGCTGAGACAAATCTCCTTTTCATGCCTCAGTTTCCCACACTACAAAATGGGGACAAATGGCAGCTTGCCTCAAAGGGGAAATCAATTAAAATACTTTGAGATTCAGAAATGGCAGGAGCTACTGAGCTAAATAATCTCAAAGTACTCATATGCCCTGTCATAGATCTGACAAGAACTTTTCTACGCATGTTTTTAATAGAGGTTAACATTTTCATTTTCTCTGAGCATATTTTAGTCTCTACCACATAAAAGCAAGGTCTGTGTAAGGCACCAACAAGCAGAATGCACAATCATTAATTTCTGCAAAGCAGCCTTGGTGTCTGTGAAAACACTCCAGGTAACTCAATAAATTAGAATAATAAACACAAAGGAAACCCGAGAACAAGCAAGGACAGGGCAGAAATCACAGAGACCGACAGAATAATATATGGTACAAGAGCAGTCCAAGCTGGGCCTCCATGAGGCACTGGGGAGCCTCTGGGAGGCACACATGAGATGGAGGCTATCCAAGTCTTGGTGCTGTTCCTTATTACTCCCTGAATCTGGTCCGCGTAACTTTAATTTAAATATCAGCGTGCACAGGGCAGCCAGGGCCCCTCCCCACAATGCCCGCAGGGACAGCTCCAGCTGGCAAGCGCAGCACAGCCCCGCAGCCACAACCCCCCAGCCAAGGAACTTGTGCTGATGCAAACACGAGCCGCAGCAGCAGCAAGCGGTGCCTGCAGCTGAAGTGGTGCTGCAGCAGGGGATGTCCGGCTGCTGTCAGGAGGACAGAGCCTGGTGTCAGCTGCAGAGATGGAAAGGGCTTCAGCTGCCTGGAGGTGTTAAGCAATACCCTCTGCCTGAGGGCAGGGAGCAGAGGAGAGGGAGGATGAACAACACTGCTTCTAAACAGGTTTCTTTTGGCTCCTTATGCAATCTGCACTCCTACAGAAGCAAATCAACCCCCGAGGGGAGCAGAGGGAATCTTTAGTGCTGGAAAAGCATATTACTTTCTTGCAGGAAAGTTTTCTTGCTCTTAGCACCCACCCATTTCTGGTGTTCTGGTACTGGCAGTACCCCTAACTAAGTCCTCCTGAACTGGGGCTCCCCACACCAACTTTGTCCTGGCATCCCTATCTCCCTTATGCTGCTTCAGACTTATTTTTTTTTCCTCACAACATCAGGCTTATGCATCTTAGGTGCTCACTTCTATTTCAGTCCCAAGTCTCTTCTGAACAGAAACTGCCGTTCACATAAAAATGTCGAGGACAGGCAGAAAGAATTAGATTGTGAGGAAAGACTCAGCAAACTTGTTCCATTTTCTGCCTGGATCAAGCCCTGAACCCACAGGAAGCCTCCAGAGGTACTCTCTGCTGCAAACGTTCTGTGACATTTAAGAGACCTCCCAGTGAGTCCTGGGAGCAGAACGATGGACTTCTAGGGGAAAGTTCTGTCTTTGCCACGCAAGGAACTGATGCTATTTATAACCGTTCCTGCTGTCCCCAACTGGGCATGAAGACAATCAGCATCTGTCCACACCCTGGGGGAAACTGCAGAAGCAGAGATGTGGTGTATGTATCTGTGCAGTGCCTGCTGCTCCAGCATGAAAACGGCAGGGTGGGCAGAGAGGAGCTGTAAAGGGCTCAGCCAGGGCTGGGGAGATGAGGGGCTGGGGAAAGGGGCTGGGGGAAGGGGATGGTACCAAAGGGGATGGGTTTTGCATGCAAGTGTCTGTTACTTGAGATCATACAGATGGTTTCTCTTTAGCTGTGGTTTTGAAACCCCCCTGCCTACTCTGCTGGAGGCCCTTTCCTGCCAAAGCCAAACCTGGAGCTCCCAGACATAGGAGGAGAGCTCAAAGGTCTCTGAAAACAGAGAGTGCATTATGCTGGGGAGCTGGGAACTGGAACTCTATACAGGTAGTCTTGCATGCTTTGTCTGCTTGTTCTGACAGGGCAAAGCCCAGGAGCAGCACTCTGACCTGGTCCTCCTGCCTGGCAACTGGTTTCCCCATGGCCTGCCTCCACTACCCCCCTCTATCTGCCAGCAGCCCCCCTTCCTCCCACCCTGTCCTCCACAGCAATCTGCTGGTTCTAATTCCTCTGCCTTGAAGAGAGGCCCTGCCTGTTTCCCCCCATTCCTGCTGCTCACATGGAAACTTCCTTTCCCTTACTCTCCTCTCTGACACATCCAGATTCCCTGCAAGGAAAAACCCCCATGTTGCAAGGCCTTTCCGGGGCATGGGTCTCCTGTTCCTCTCCCCTACGCCAGCAGCAGCACACACATTTGTTTCCTTGCTCCATTAAGCCAGTAAATGAGGCTGGCTTAGCTCAGCACCGTGAGCTGCTGCTCTGAGCCCAGGATGTGTCTCAGCACAAGAAATAACACTGATGAGCGCAAAGGAGGGATTTGTGAGTTTGGCACCACGCTGTTCTACCCCTGACACTGAGGAGAGCAGCTTCTGGAGACCAAATCAAGCAAGCTAATGTAGCCTGCAAATGTTTTGGGGGTTGGCCAGGTGACCATACTGCCTTCTTTGAGGCCATCCACCCTGCTCCAGGAGAAGATAAATCAATGCAAGGCAACATCTGCCAAGATATTGACTTTGGCTCTGCTCACGGACTGCCTGCACTTCAGAGATGGGTAATATTCAGCTTGATTATCTCTCACCGTCAAGAGGAAGTTTCTCTCTATGCTTAAAATCACTGGGATGAGCCAAGGAGGAATCGATCTGTGGGAGAGAAATGCTGACAAGAAAACACAAGTCAGAGGCAGGATGAGAGTGGACGATGGGTGAGCAATGGAGACAGCCTCTGGCAGTTTGCCTGGCCAGGTTAGCAACAGCCTGGGTCACTACAGCCAGAGAAAGATTAACACCAAGCACATTACTCCAAACTTTACAGCAGGCCCCTTTATGCTCTTCCCCTCCTTCCCTGAATAGCTTTTCCTCTCTTAAATTGCTCCTCAACCTCTTAAAAGATCCTTTCTCTACTCACCCCTATGTCCTCACTGCACTGGAGTTTGCTCATTGCTTCATGTGCACCCAGCTCACTGCTAAAGGCATGATGCTCAGGAGTTGCAAGGCTTGCCACCTGCTCCACTTTGGGCCTTATGTCACATGCCACCTCCCTAGTGGTGAAAAGCCCCAGGAGTACTCATAAATTGCACCACATCCACCCCTCAGGTAGACTCAAATCCTCATGGGCTCGTATACCAATGCACAAAGTGATTTCATACCGATAAAAGGTGACATTTCATTAACAGAACATGCTGACAAAGCCTCATGAAGTGAGCATTCAGCAACATCATCAGACTTTCCCGGGATAAAGCACTGAGCCTTCAACTTGTTTTTCACTACTGTGCTTACAGAAAAAACATCCTGTAGGTCCTGTGGCCCTCCAAGGGCAGTAGATATGAAAAAGAAATCTGAGTCCCTGCAGAAGAAAATCAGTTTTAGGGATAGTTTTGACACCGATTCTTGCATCTGTTTGCCAGATAGGTTAAGTGTCATATGCTTGGACTGGAGTGGCACTGATGACAGTCTCCTTGGAGCACATCATGCTCCTGATATGGAAAGGAGGAAGGTCAGCCACAGCTAATGAAATGCGTAAGGACCTCCCAGCCAGGCTCACTCAGCATCTCACTGAGGCACTTCCCTGAACCTTTCAGCTGTGTTTCTGCCTATGCTCCTGCTGTTCTCTGAGCCTGAAGGCAGCACAGAATCAAGCAGCAGAGGTAGAAGAGACCCAAAGGAACCATCTAGTCTGTTCTACTCTGTGAAAGACGGATCAGTTCTACTTTGTCATTTGTGGCATCTGTCACTCCTTGTACATGTCTAGTCTGTTCTTAAAGCCCTCCAGTGATGGAGCTACATAGCCTCTCAAGGAAAATTGATTCAATGTTTTGCTATCTTTACCATTGCAGAGCTTACCAACATTAAACCTGTCTCTCTTGCCACAATCTTAAACTCCTCCTCATCTTCTTCTGCAGAAGACATAATTCCTTGCTTTTGTATCCTAGGTACCTGCATGCTGTTATGCATAGCTCATGTTTAATCCTCTCTTCTTTAGTCCTAACAGCCCCTTTTCCATCCATCTCTCCTCATGAGTTATGCTAGACCCGTCTAGACATTATGATCATTCCCACTTCCCTCTTCTGGAGTCCATCCAACTGGACCACATCTCCTTAGAAACATGAAGCACTCCAAAGAGACACAGGACCCTACTGCAGTGATCAGCAAGCAGCCAGCACTACCACTGAAGCAGGGACACAGCTACAGCACAACACAACGATGCTGTAAAATGTAATGTGTGCCCTTCCTTCTCTTTGCTCTGAGAGCTAGATGCTGCTCCCACTTTGAGCTTCCTGTGAAGGAAAAAAAATGCTTTTTAAAGGCTAACTGATCTGACCATGTCCAAAGTCCTTGACCCACCTGCATTTCAGGACTAATTCCCGAGTCAGGGAAGAAAAAAGCTGCACGTGTTCCTCCACCTTGGGACACACTTTTCAAATTGATAGACCTGCATGCCTCTGACTCATTGCCAGTATTGGAGACCAGCCAGGAGAATAGGAAGGAAAGAAATGCCACTCTAAAGGCCAATGAATACGCATGAAGCATGTTACGCAAGAACCCCCGTGGACCCCCTTACCCAGGTAAAAGTCCTACAGATGGCCCATCCCTAACCACAGTTGATGCAGCGGGGAGGATGTGTGGGTGGACAGATAATTTGATATTTAACTGAAAAAACAAAAATGGGTTTAATGCAGTGCAAAGAAGACAGATTGCCTGCAGCACCTTCTGCTCCTGATTATGGATGCCAATCTCAGGTTTCCCTTAAGTGTAAAAGCAGCCAAGATGTGTGGGTTTTCACCAAAGCTTCAGAGACATAGTCCTACAAAAAGAAGTGCCACAGGAGGCTAATAGTGACCAGCACCAAGGAACATCCCTGTTACAGCACCAGCAGCTGGCTTTAGTTTCCTGTAGCATCTTATGGTTTCGTGTCGAACCAGGGGGCAAACATGGGGCTGTCTCCAAAGTTTCTACAGCTTCTGCAATGGCCAAATCTAGCTGAAATGATCATAACTCACCAGCTAAAGTCCTAATGCTTCAAGCTTAGAGAGGTCTGGCAATTTTAACACTGAGAACCTTCCCTAACATTGCACCAGCATTATCTTTTAAATGCATCTGTCTACTTTGCCACTAGCACAAGAAAATCTCAGATCTGCATCGCAGCACTGATGTGTCACCCCATGTGAGCGTCATGCAAGTGTCAAGCTTCCCACCCAAGGAAGAGCTACAACAGAGGGAGAAAAAGCCCCCAGTTGCCTCTTTCTGAGTTCCAGGAGTAGAATCACAGCACACCAAGAATGCACTGCAGCATGTTCCTCTGCTGACAGCAGCAAGGTGGCTTTCACACCAGCCTGCAGCCTAAGCTCTTGCCTGTCAATCACCTCATAAATGAATGGGATCTCCTACCACTCCATTTCCAACTTGGATCACAACTGAAAGAGGGAGAAACCCATCACTGGGACGCAAAAGGCATCCAGCTATATTTCTGCAAGGAAGAGAAAGAGCTTACTGGTGACACAGCCCAACTTCTTACTAGCCCTCCTACACACACCCTTTCTGCAGGCTCACAGAACATACATGCACCAGGCATTCTGTGTAGGAAGAGAAAATAAATACACTGGGGGGCCAGTCTGAAGAGCTGGAGACAGGGGACAGAAACTGCCTGAGAAATGTCAGGGGCTTGTGGAAGGACCACCCCTATTTACCCAGCAGGCAAAGGCTAAGGGGACAGCAAATGTGAAAAGGGGGGAGGGCAGGCTGCAGCAGATCCTTTCCATCTTCTTCCACCTCCCCTTGTCCTTTGACTGGAGAGAACTGCAAATAAACCTGCCTGCACCAAAGGGACAAACATGGCCCACTAAATCACAGCCCACACATGTCTCTGCTCGTAGGAGGAGGGAGGCTCAAGTGCCCCTTCCCCTGTGAAGCCCCAATAAACAACTGCCTCAGCTGGTGCAAGCTCCCTGCTCTACCGCTGCAGGGATGGAGACTACGGATCATGTTACATCATATTTGGCAGAGAAGGGAAAATAATTTTTCAGGGAGTAATCACTCCTGGAATCTCACTTTTGTCCAAGCTCAGAGGACACCCTGGAACAGATGAGGGTTTCCTAGCATATCTGTGCTACCTGCAGCACTCAATAATTGCTTCCTTGCAGTGGCAACGTTTTCCTCCCCTCTCGAGCATTTTCCAATTCCAACATGCTTATTTGTGCCTGGTCCTCTCTGTCACATGCTTTCCTTTCTATTCTCTGACCAGATGAGCATCGGGCCTGACCATGGACAAATTCCTGCTGACTCCAGTTGGGAATCTGGGCTGGGGGTGGGAATGAAACACACTACAAAGGAGCTGGTGTGAAAGAGTCAGCTAGGTTTTGTCACTGTGGTTCCTCTCCTCCAAAGGAAAAGGAAGAGATAATGATGTTGGAACATTTTAACCTTTCTTTTTCTGAGCTTGATAGGCTTGGCCTGAGGCACCTTTTCGAGCAAAAACAGGCTGCTGCAAGATTGATTGGTTGGGTGCAGAGTTTAAAGGTAATTTTCTCTTGTCACATGCACATAAATTATTGTGGCTCAAGCTGTGATCAGCTCTACATCTCACTTGTTCGACTGCTTTTATGCCTGGCCTCCTATGAGGGGTTGCAAGAACCATGTCCACTGCTCCCTAAGCATCATCCAATATAAATATATATCAAGAGCACCGCAGGCGTACACACAAAATTAGTGTCTTGGTTTAAGGTGAGGCAGGGGCACATGCCTGCAAATCTGTACAGACGGGGCTTCCAGCTGCAGAAGTTGCTGCTAGAGCCTTGTTTTGCTCATCTATGGACCTTTTAAAAATGTTCTGTCCATGAACGCCAGGGCAAGGAAAATTCATCCACTCAGATTATTCACAAGGGGGAGAGAAAAGAAGATGCACATGCACACACACAAAGAAAGCACAGCTGCAGCCAAAGTGAATTCATTTTTAACATTCATGAAAGTATTCACAGAACACTTCAGTGCTATTTGCCTAAATTTTGCTGTTTGGAGTAAACACTTGAGCCAGCGCAGGCTGTATGTTCTAGGCGCAGTAATGCATCAGGGATTAGAGGGGGCTCCTGGATCCAAGTCACAGATTCACACCACGTCCCCAAGCACATGTGACTCCCTCACTTTAAGGCACAGACTCACAATCTGCCACCACATAGTTCCTGACTTTTGATCCTTGAAAAAGAACTTTGCAAGTACCCACAGCCACCGCATTCCCCATCCATCGCAACCTTATGCAACAAAGGCATGTGAGCTCTGCCAAATTTAAACACAAAAGCAGTACCAAACAATGACAGCTCTGGCGTGCCCCTGGTCTGGGGGACCAGACCTCCTTCCCCACCTCTACTCCCCCATCCCTCTTCTCAACTACACCCCTTCACCAGTTTCTTTTCCTGGGTATTCTAAGCAGCTCAGACAAGGGGAAATGCTACAGCACACAGGGGAGACTCAGCTGAAGCCCTGAAGACAAGAGCTGTGCGAGTTGTCTCTTCCTCCTTCATAAATACAGCTGAGACGACGACTGGATAATTGGCTAAGTGCCTGTCAGCTTAATAACAGAGAGAGAGAGAGAGACAGAGAGGCAAAAGGCGAGATTTGTATTTACTATTCAAAGTCATGGATGCTGCCTGCCAGTGGATTTCAACCCAGGTTTTGTTTCCAGAGGAAGGCATGAAAGGTGACTGGATGTGCAGGTCCGAATCATGGTCTCATGGTGTGAGGGTGGACAACCAGTTTGGGATGAAGGGAGGAAGCAGAGCACTGAGGTAGCTGCCATACAGGCACTATTGTGTTCCTGGTTAAAGTATCCGCGGTTTCATACACTGGAAAAGCCTCACCACTGCCACCCCTGGTAGGGCACTGTTCTCACTGTTACACTAAGTCATACCATGTTAGGGACACTGGCAGTAGTGCATCTTCAAGCATCTCCATGGTCATCCTGTTGACCCTGAGAGGAGAGGATGCTGTGGCACCATGAGTGGCAGCTGCACAGTGGTGTGACCATTCCCCTTTTGTTTTGTAACTGCACAGCACAGAGGTTGGCATGGTGGGGAGCTGGAGCACACTTGGCCTTTCCCTTTCCCACATAAATAGCTTGCACATCTAGGCCACCATCTAAGGAGGGCATCTGTGATGAGAAACCATTCAGACATGTCTGGGATCTTCCAGGAGAGCGGGAGCGTGTGTGCAGCAGAAAAGCCTCCCTGCTCTTTCAGAGTTTTCACTACTTCCCTCTGCCACCGAAATGCAAATTAGTGAG